>JAQBSW010004436.1:0-69407 GCA_029291075.1 Eudiplozoon nipponicum | reverse complement strand
ATAGAAATATCTTATCGAATGATATAAAATTTAAAATGTATATAATATGGATTAGACCGATACTAGAATATGCTGCCGCTACTTGGAATCCATTAAAAAAGGGTTTGTCCAATAAGATAGAAGCTGTACAAAGAAAAGTTGTGAAACATATTAGCCCTGTCTCCTGCACTATATACGCCACTAGATTACAGTTTGTATCACTGCAAACTTTATGGTTTCGGAGGATGTGCTATTGCATAAAAGTTTTCCATTTGAACCAGTGGACTGGTGCCTATATGAATCCAATAAGAAAGATTCATGAAGTTGGAAATAGATCTGGACATTTGGCAATATCCCCTCCTTTGGTGGGGAATGTTGCGGGAAAGTTATGCTCTTTTTCGAAAATTTATATATTGTACTCTAACACGCGGCTCCGCGTTACAACCCAACGAAGTTCAATTTTGACAAATATAGTTCTCTTTAAGGTCAAATAGTCTAACTCTGGTTTTACACAATATTTCTCTTAACTGTGATTTTAGCAACAATCTCTGTTAGTTTCAAGCAGTTTTAATTGAGATTTCTTGAACTGCAAATTTAATTGTAATTAATAGGGTTTTGTTTAATAATAATAGACACCCGCGCGCAATACGCAGGTAACATGCAGTGGATTTATGTGACATGACGATCAAAGCTCGGATTTACTATTGTGTTTCTTTCCATCAATTATCAGTGACTATAAACCATAATCAAAAGACTTTTCGGATTTACTATTGTGTTTCTTTCCATCAATTATCAGTGACTATAAACCATAATCAAAAGACTTTTCGGATTTACTATTGTGTTTCTTTCCATCGGTTATCAGTGACTATAAACTATAATCAAAAGACTTTTCAGATTTGTGTTTTCTTTTCATCAATTATCATTGACTTTAGACTAAACTGCTTATCGGTTTGGATTTAAATCCTCTTAATTTTTCGATCATTTACATAAATTAATCACGATTCAGCCGTTTGTGCTTAATGTAACTACTTTTGTATAAGATATTTAATTGTGTTGACAATATATTATTTTGTTGCCGTCTAGAGCACGGTCTATTTGGTTTAACAGTGAATTGATTCATGCATTGCAGTATTACATTCAATAAACTTCTGATGACCCGGATGAGACTTCTCACTTCACCCTTCGGAAAAAGGTCAGGGACTAATCATGAGTACGGATAATAACATTAGCCACCAGGGACATGTAGGAATGGGGTAATATAAATAAATAGACAGCTGCCCTGCAAAACCTATTACAATATCTAAAACAACTTCCTACAGTACAGTAGAACTAGTGAGATTTACTTATCTACATGAGACTAATTGCACATATTTATGTGATGATATATCTTTTTTATATTTTTCATTTTCCAATATTATTATCTATTTGATGTAACATGTGTGTTTTCAATCCAAATATAGATATTCTATTCTCTTCTATTACCTGATTCAAAATTGTGCAGAAAAATTAGAATAATGGCAGCTAAATACAATATTAAAACAGTTTTAAGACAATCACTTACTATAAACTACCTAACCAAAAAGAAAAGGTAGAACCCCTTTGAGACATCAGGAGTATATGCGATACCTTACAAAGATTGCAATCTCATGTGTATAGGCAAAACCTTGCGACCTATAAAGGTTCGTAGAGAGGAACACAAGACGGCCTGCAAATATGGATACATTCAAAGATCAGACCTAGCTAGGCATTCGAAGGAAAAGGGTAATGAAATAGACTGGGATGGATGCAAACGCATCGCGTTATGCAACCGCAACAGATTAACTAAAATAATTAGAGAGTCGATTGAAATAAAATCAGGGAAGGATGTAATGAATGTAACATCGGCAGAAAAACCATTAGGCTCAATATTTAATGAAGCATCTTCTTTGGTCAGAAAACGTGAGGCAGAGGCACCTGAATTAAGTGGGAACTTAAGTAAGAAACCCCGCTTATGGAAAACTGATTGCGAACGACATATACCAATATCTATTGCTATATGCTTATCTTTCTCAAAAAAGTTTCTAGAAGATGCTGTACAGATTTAGCAATGGTTCAAAGATAGGACATTAGATCAGAGACATTTGACTCACACTGTTGCCTATATTTATATGTATGTTTATATACATATTTATATGTATTTTATATTATTTTATAAGGTGTGAAAAATAAATAAATAATTTGATTGAATTACCAAATTAACAGGAAGGAGGGAAAACAGAAAAGAAAAAAATAATAGTAATAATAATTTATTATATATGTATATATATTTTGGATTAAAAATATTTAACACACACTGCTGCTTATATATATATATGTTTTTATACATATTTATATGCATTTTTTATATTTATATAAGGTGTGATTAACGGAATAAATTAATAATATTAAGAGAAAATATTCATGATTATATAAATATATACGTCAGAGTGTTACGGTATTATATTTGGTTACATTTGTATATATAGGTATAGTGATTTATTTTCAAGGTATGGAGCATATAGGCTCTTATGCAATTATTTCTAGGAGTCGTTTAACTTTGCACTGTACTTACTATTGGTTTTAAAGACCATTAGTTTGTCCATACCATCTTTTCCGTTTTGCTTTTAATTTTGACCTAAGCGTCGCTCTGACATTCACTCTCTTTCCAACTAGGTAACTTGCTGTAACACATTTGAACTAATTTGTTACTAGGTTCGCCATATCTCATACGCAATTGTATACATTAAAGTTCCCGGCTTAAAATACAACACATTATTTGACATTCATTTTTTTTGTTTAATCAATTTTGATTTTTTAACTTTGATTACCATGACATAGTAACGGTACAGTTATAACAAAAATGTTCGATTCTTTCTCTCTCCATACAATATTCTGCACACGAGATGAAATGAAGTATACCGGTTATTTGAGTTATCTGAAATTATACTGAGGTAAGAATTGGTCTGCTACTTGAAAATAGATGTGGATATATATATATATATATATATATATATATATATATATACTCCAAGCGAAAATGATATTTTGATTCTCTACAAGCTTCAATCTGATCGACTTTATCATAATTAATACTATCCTACAGAAACTCGAAAATTACACAAAGAACTCCGTCGGTCGAATTCTGCTGCTGGTCCTTACTCGCCTTCTAACTCAGTCTCAAATTCGTTTGTCTGACACCAGAAAATCCTGTGATTCTCGGACTCATCACGATTCCTATTCTAGTCGATTTTACCAAGTTATTTGGAATCTCTTTTTCATCAGAACGAACTATAACAAAGTTGATGAAAACTCTTCCCTTTCAAAACTCTTACATCCTTATCGTTGAATACTTTGCTAGTCACAATTTCACTCCAGACGAGACTTAATTATGCCTAATTCTGCAGTTAAATTATTAATTTGAGAAGTCAGTTCCTGAATCAACGTTTCCAACCCATCAGAAGCCATTTTAAATGTACCACACATGCTTTATGTTTACTCAATTATATATAGAATTTTGCTCGCACAACGAGCATCGATTTAATAAAACAAATTTGCAAATATTAATTAATTTATGTTCACTTTGGCTCGAAGTCTGCTTTTATCATTGGGCGGACTGCTTCATTCTTATACGGGAGCTTCTGCGAGGAATTTCGGTTAAAATAATGTCTGCCCTAGATAAGACTCTTTGTTCATTATTTGTCTTAAATGTGGCGATTGCCACAGTAAGTCCTCGTGGAAGCGCCCGTATTAAGATAAAGCAGTCAGCACAATAACGGAAACAGACTTCGAGCCTCAGAAGTGAACATAAATAATAAATATTTGTAAATTTGTTTTAATGAATCGATGCTCTTTATCCGAGAAAAATCCCATACATAATTGATGAAAAATAAAGCAAGCTCGTGAAGTTTACAAATGGCTTCTGATGGGTTGGAAACGTTGATCAAAGGACTGACTGCACAAATATACAATTTGACGGCAGTATTAGGTATAATTAAGTCTCGACTAGATGATATAATAATAATAAATTCTGATGGAATCCGCATAAAAGATCCAACTATTATAGGTAAAATCAATAATTGCGACTGCGCCCAACAGGAATCAGAAAAAAATATGCCGGTGGTTTTATCCGAATCGACGAGATTGTCCGACCGTCATCAGAATTCAAGCCAATGCTTGCACCTGAGGATGTGGAAAGGCTACAGTTGTGGTTCAAAAAATTTGAAGCATCAGTTCGAGCACAACAATTTATATTAGAAGCACCTATTGTGCGCGTGGCTGTGCAGGAATTAGTTGACCGGAAAATAACAGTTTAATTGGAATTGCCGGTCGACCTCACGTATGAAGAGTACACAAGAAATGTGTTGGATCACTTCTGATTCAGGCTTCAGGAGGTGTTTTCAATATTGTACATTCTCAAACCATTACTGGATGGGATGCGCCGTGATACCATGGCACGCATAAAACGGTGGTTCTCTAAGCTAATTGAGTCTTTACCCGAATTGCAACCGCAAGAGGCCATCATGTTTATGCTGCTGTATCCTACCAGATACGGTGAAATATCATGTGCCATGATGACAAACAAAGTGCAGCTGCGACTCTACGCATGAGTCCGGTTAAAAATCTGGTTGAAGTAAAATACCTTACTGGAATTGTTTGTGGCACAATTAGCATGTCCGCAACAGACGGCAACAGCCAGTGGCGTGGAAGAAAAGTGAATTTGTAAGGACACCAGATTTGACAAATATATCGTCTACGGGTAAATAGGGTCCACCATCAGACAAATAAGCGTAGTCGAGATCATGCCAAAAATATTAATACTTTGGGGGCTCCGATTGGTAGATCGATAGAAGACCAGTAGAACAACCTAAAAAATTGTTCCTAATCAGATGGCATTTGAAGAAAAACATGTATGGAAAACAAGTATGTATCAAGCGTTTCGAACCTAGTAACAAATTAGTTCAGTTGTGACCAGAAGGATAAACCAAAGGCAGCATGAACGGAAAGTATAATCTCATGCACATTCGTTTCGTGCTTACTGGCGACTCATTGGTAGGAGCCGGTATTACGCCCATTAACCACTATATATTTTGGTCAAGAATGTAGATAATAGGACGGTAAAATCTCCTAGACGAGTGTGTTAACCTGCAATAGTGAAGCTAACATTATATAGTCTACGACAATGCGACTTCAACGCTAACGCACGCTATATAATATATATACCGAGTCTTTAAAGGATACTAACACTATGGCTATTGTGTTAGTAACCGATACCAACAATATTATACTGAAAAGGCACATGGTACAAACACTATGGTTTTTGAGTTGGAAAAAGGTAAAAATATGATGGATATCAATTTATGCTATAGTTCACCGAAATTAAGAATTACAACAATTTCTGAACACCTGCTACTCCAGTAAATCCCTACACTCTGGCCTTGATCGATATCAGTTATCACATTTCGCGGTAAGCATGACATCATTCAATTCAATATATAACAGTTAAATACTGTCTGTTGCGGAGAACTAATATATATGCATGTATGTATTAGGCGTTACGAACCTAGTAACAAATTAGTTCAGTTGTGGCCAGAAGGATAAACCAATAGCCATAGTGTTAGTATTCTTTACAAACTCGGTATATATATTATATAGTGTGAGTTAGCGTCGTAGACTATATGATGTTAGCTTCACTTTTGGAGGTTTACACATTCGTGTAGGAGTTTGTACCGTCTTATTATCCACATTCTTAACCAAAATATATAGTGGTTTAAGGGCGTAATACAATTCTGAAAAAGCCTGAATCCTGATTCGGAAGTGATCTAATACTCGTCTTTCATATTCTTCATAAGTCAGGTCGATATGCAATTCTAATTGAACTACAACAGTTCGGTCAATTAATTCCTGAACAGCCACGCGCAAACTAGGAACTTCTAATGAAAGATCTTACACTTGAACTGAAGATGCAAATTTGTTGAACAACTACTGTGGTTTTTCCACATCCAAGGATGAAAGTATTGACATAAATTAGAGAACGGTAGGTAAAGACTCGTTGAATCGGGTGAAAACACGAAAATATCTGTCTACTTCCTCTTGGTCGCAATCGCCATTGTTAACTTCACCTATATTGGTTAGGTCGTAAATGCGGATTCCCTCCGAATTTATTATTAGTGTGTCATCCAGCGAAGACTAAATAAAACATATTTTTGCAGTCAAGGTGTTCATTTGTGCAGTTTTCCAATCCGTCAGAAGACATATTGATTAAGCTAACAAAAATGGCTTTAACGCTCTGGGTGAAAGTAAATGTCGTGCGACATTACAAAATAGTAAACAAGCCATAAATAATGAGAGTTAGTTACTGTTAGTGGCCCTTATCAGGGCCGGAATTGCGTTTTCCGGAAAATCCAGAGAAATTTCAGTAGCTTTGCTGTTTCTTGAGGCCGTCTCTGGTTGTTTGGTTGGTGTTCCTTTCTATGGATGAACCGGGACAAAATACAGATGTTGAAACCAGAGAGCCGAGTTTCTGTTTGAAGGCTGAGAATTGTCTTGTTGGGGATTTGCGGCTACACCGTGGTAGCTGGCACGCGTTGAAGTCCGATTGATAGATAATCAATTAAGTCCAACTAGTTGTGCAGCAACAGGATTATTGACGTGACTGAAGTCCAAGTGACTAGGTGACAGCGTGATAAACGCCAGTCCAGAAGTAGAGAGAGCGACAGCAAACACCCGTAGCGCGCAGAGTGGAAATGTCAAGTGTGTGAAGTGAGATTGTATGCCAAATGTACCGTGCTTATAAATTTGTGCGTGCGCAAGGTCACACGCGATTAGTTAACGGCAAATTACGTCTGTTTTAATTGGTACCATGTAACGAAATTTCAATTTCATTTAGGTAATGTCTTCGAATTAATTTGGGCCGTTAAATCAATTTCATTTCTGAAAGAAAGCAAATATTCCTCTTGGCGAGGCTTGATAGGTAATGTAGGTCAGAATTTGAACCCTGTTAAGAAACTATTTATTATTCTGTCAATAACTAATAAAAAATGTACAGTAATAGCTGGGCTGGTGCAAGCTTGGTGGTTGCTTTAACAATGATATGTTGCCAAATAACTACTACAAATAACTACACAAATTGTTAGCTGTAGTGGCCGGTCATACCGCGTTAAGCGAAATAGTGTAGTGTGAGTGGGTTCGAGAGCTGCAGCGTGAAAATTGCAAAGTAGTTTGCCACTGAAATTGCCAGGTTTAAGTTGAAACTTGGGCAGGCTGGATCGTCGTTAATTAATTGGAATACGACTAAAGAAGCTATTGTGTGCCCGATGTTGTGGACATGATATTTGTAGAGTGTGCAATGTTCAACTGATGAAATTGAAATATGCATTGAATGTGCCTGTAAAATGATATGAAGCCAATGACTACTTATTGTTGCTCCACAAGGCGTTAGCTCTATGTAGCTTGTCATAACATATTAGGCAGTGTGAGCTCAGGTGTGAGCCATAGGTTTTAACAGTACAATGTAAAAAAAATATATGAAAATCAAATAGTAACGACAAAAGGTGTATTCAAACATTGCCGCAGGGCTAGCAAAATACCGAAGAACTGATAAAAATGTTTCACAATTGTTAGCTAAGAACAGCTGATTATACCACGTGAGACAAGTGAGTGTGAGAAGGTAATTAATCATGTGAAACCATAGAGGTCACGTCGCGTAAAATGTGTCGCAAGTAATGCGCACAATGTTAACAATTGTTACGTATAATAACGAAAAATTAATGTAAAATATTGTCAGTTATGTGTTATGAAAATCAATCTATTGTTCAATTGGTATGCTAGGCAGGTAGAGCTTGAGACACATGGAGAATGTTGTATTGTAGGGGTATTTTGCGGAGTTGCTTTCTAGTTCGTGATTTTTTACCCCTACTACATTTCAATGGTGGCCATTATTACTACCCGTGCACCCAATCAGTTTCTGATCCCTTTCGGATGGTTGATATGAGAAGACTGAATAAAGGTTTCATAGATATATTCCACAAAATGTAGCATATATAAATATAATTCACTGTTAATCCGAATTGAATGAGTTGGTTGGCAATAATACAGATTTTAATGCAAAAGTATGTTTTAAATACCGTTCACAATTAAACTAAATTGCCCGTCTTCTAGACGGACAAAAATAAAAGTGATTTATGTCTATAAAGTGAAATGTTTAGCACAAATGTCTGGATTGGCATGAATATAGTCAAATGATTGAAAATACATGATAATATGAACATAGTAAAATGATTTATGTTTATAAAGAAAATGTTTTACATACAATTGGTTATTCTTACACAAATGTCTGGATTTTAATGAGTAGTCAAATGATTAAAGATACATGATAATGAGCCTAGTAAAATTATTTATGTTCATAAAGGAAAATGTTTTGTGTAAACCGTTTAAACATTTAAATGACAAACAACTCACAAATGTTTAACTCCTTGTTTTTTATAGTAAACAATCAATCATTTTCATAGTAACGAATAATCAGATTTAATGAGATAAATTCACTGACACAATAGTCCACCGCGTGATCCTCTCGGATCGCGCGCGGTTCTGTCTATTTTATAAAAACACTATTAATTACAAATAAAATTGCAGTTCAAGAAATATCGATTAAAACTGCTTGAGACTAAGAGATTGTTCCTAAAATCACAGCTAAGAGAAATATTGTTTAAGGACAGAGTTAGAATATTTGACCTTAAAGAGCACAGCGTTTGTAAAATTCGACCTTCGTTGGGTTGTAACACGGAGCCGCGTGTTACAGTATGTTGCCAGGGACTGGCAGTTAGATAAACGGCTTCAACCTGTCTATGCTTAACGATGTAGGTGTCGCATCTTTAAGTATTTCGGCTCTCTGAACAAAATCAGTTAAGGACCGCGACAAATTGTTTCTAGCGGTGCAACAGCAGTGTCGTTACGAACGAGTACTCTCCTGCAACTGTTGAGCTGCGGGTGAACAAAGACTGCACGAAAAGAATGTATCGCCTCCTGTTCAGATATGTTACCGAAATGAAGACAAAGGCGAGAAGCTTCGACTTGTGGGTCAACCTTTACGGGTAGTAGACGCGGGAGCTGACTAAGCAAGTGCAGATCCATGCCACACAAGAGTTGTGACGCAGACGTTTTAATAGATTAACGTGTACGGGAACGCGTACCAAGTAGGACTAAAGGTAATGCATCGAACCAGTTGTCATTAATGGGCGAGGATTCTAAAGCTGATTTGAATTTCCTATGCATTCTTTCTAACATACAGTTAGATTGGGGATGGTAGGCAGTCGTCTGGCGTAAGATGCAACCCAAGTAACACAGGGTAGTTTTGACACGATCAGATGATTAGCAAGTGCTTCCATCAGAAATTACCTCTTTAGGAACACCATAATGTGATATCCAGGCATAAATAAAACCGTTAGTGACTTCGTCTGCAGAAATAGTGCCAAGAGATAAAGCCGCAGGCCATCGTGTAAATCTATCAAACATATTCAAAATGTATCTGAAACTGTGAACCTTTAGCAGATGAACTATGTTGATGTGGATGATGGCTAAGCGTGAAGTAGTTTTGAAATATTGCAACTTAGAACGAGTGTACCATGTGATCTTGTTTTTCTGATAAATAACACACTCGAACATGCATAGTTTAGTATTCTCTCTGAGCCCCGGACCCCAGAAAGGATTTGTAGGAAATCTGGCAGTCACCTTGCTTCCTGGGTGAGAAATTGATTGAACTGAGTCGAAAAACTTTCTTTGAAGGCTAGTCGGCAGAACTAGCTTGTTGGCCTGCGTACCCGTGAAATACACAATGTCTAAACATTCCCAGAGTCGGCATACATTCTTGAATGTGTGTAACCGCACTGTTCTGTTTGCAGGAACGATGGCGTTAGTGCAGGTTTCCTGAGAGTCACGGAGTTGTATGTGAATGGCGAAAGCAAAGGTGATTGTAGCGGGACGTTTGGCCTGGAAAGAGCATCTGCAATGAAGTTCTGTTCGCCCTTGACGTGAACGATGTTGAATTGTCATTCGTTCAGACATGACAGCTGACTTTCTACTCTGACAGGGTACTTGGCGACAGTTGAAGTCATGTTTCATAGTACGCTAACTAATGGTGCGTGATCTGTAAAACAACAAATCCGCTGCTGTTAATGATGCTGATGAAGTGGCGCACTGTGTCGTGAATGGCGAGCTGTTCTCAACCGAAATGTCTTTTCTTGTATCTACTGATATGTTTCAATGTGGCCCCAATAGCAAACTCAGTAGCATCTGTTGTGAGATGAAATGGTCGATGAAAATCTGAATGTATTAGCATTGTAGCATTTGCTAACGTTTTGATAGCGAGACGGAGAAATTCCTCGTCTTCAGGTGACCAAGAAATGAGGGAATTCTAGCTCAGTCCTTTTCGATTCCGTAGGTCCCTACACAACGGATAAAGTTGTCTTGATAAATCGGAAAGGAACTTGCGATATTGTTTAATGACTCCCAAAATTTTCTGCAGTTGACTTACAGTTTTAGATGAATTGATTTTCTTGATTGAATTTTCCTTCGACGCCAAAGTTTGAATATCTTGTGGCGTAATAAGTTGCCCTAGGAATTTCAAGAATGTAGCATGCTGGTCTGAAATTGCTACCGCTGAGTTTTTCAAGTAAGGTGTTTATATTAAGACTAGAATACGCATCGGATTTGGTCACTGTGTTTAGCTTGCGATAAGCTCCACTGGCTCAGTACGATCCGTTTTATTTCAAAACTAAGTGCAAAGGTGATGCCCATGAACTTCTCAATGGTCTCTTCCAAGTCTTGAAAATTCTTCTTGAGCAGCTTTCACCTTAGCGGATAGTAGCCGTCGCTTTTTGAGTGCAATAGGTTGTCCTGCTGTGACGATTTGGAGCATCGTGTTGCAGACCCATAGCTCTGACTTGCTGAGATCGAGCTGTTGATATCTCTGTTGAATAATGCACTGGGGTTGACTGAACTCCAAACCCTCGGAAGCAAGTGTCCAAAAACTTTGCTCAAGTCTGGTAGAGGTGTCAATAATATTTTGATTGGCAAAGTCAAATATGAGCCGATATTTTAACTGGAAATCAAAGCCTATTATGTTAGGTGAGACCTTGGCGACGATGTAGTTGTGAGAAACTTTGCGTCGTAGACCTATGTTTCGAGTGCGATCCCGGCAACTATAAGAAGGAATGGGCTCCCCTGTAGCTGTTGCAAGTGAAACGCCTGGAGACATATCGGCTATGGAATCACCTATGAGAACTGAAATTACTGCACCTGTGTCTATGTTGAATTCTTCGCCAGTTTTGAAATTGAGAAGATGCAGAATTTCATTGGGCTGTTTGGCTGGGTCATGCAGAAAAATAAGCTAGTCATTACAAATGACATTGTCAGTTTTGCTGTCTATGTGGCATATTCTGCGTGGACGAAAGTAGTCAACATAGGCTGCAGCTATAGGTGTTTGAAAATTTGTACGTGAAGAACAGAAACTGCATTTTCATCTAAGGACAGAACCTGACATCAACTTGGTATGTTTTACAACCAATGTAGGGAATTTCGACAATTATATAAATACTTTTGGTGATAAAAGCACCAACTTTTCATATAATATCGACTAAAAGACCGAGGTGGTCTTGATTGGCGTTTATTTTTATTTAGACGGCATTGATCCGTGGTTCGATTAGCGGGTGTCCTATCGTTGGCAATGTATTTTAAATTTGAAATACATCTCTACAAAGCGGACAACCTAGCGTCATCAGATGTGAGACCGCTGGATGGACATTGAGCTATCTTAGAATTCAGGGTATTCGTGTTTGGAAGTTATTAACAGGACCTTAAAATGCATAAGTAGACTTAATATAAATAAATAATAATAACTTTTAAATAAAGTAACGCTATAAATATTTCAAATAAATAAATGAGCGATTTCCAAAATTTGCTTCCATAATTTGACACAAAGTAAAAATATTTGAGCGATTTAACCACAGAAAACTGAGAAAATCCGGCTTGCACAAAATCAGAATTAAATCTGCTTCCACAGCTTGGCACAATTGTACGAAGGAGAGAAATGTTTTGAACAATTTAACCACAGAAAACCCAAAAAATCTGCTTCTACTAATTAAGCACAATAAAAAAGACCAACCAATTAGACATTGACTAAGAAATATTCAAAAATAGGGTGAAGAACAGGATGGTTTGGTGTGCTACCGCCAATTTTAATGATAATCCCTTATTAATTATAAAAATTAATACAAAATTATTTATTCTTTGCGAAAAATTTGTTATATCAAAACAAATTATTTTAAAAGTACTGTTCTCAGATTTCTGGCGCAGTCGCCAATTTGCAAACGGCCAGATTGCAAGTAAATGCTGCGCGACGTTACAAAATAATAAAAATGCCGTAGGTACAGTTAATGCGGGTGGCCATTATCAGGGCCGGAATTGCGTTCTTTGGCCAATGCCGAGAAAGTTTGGCAGTGATGCAATGTGTAGAAATGCTTCTAGACATTGAGGCCGATTTTAGTTGATTGGCTAGTGCTCCTTTGTGTGGATGCATCGGGATAAGTAGAGTTGTCGAAACCAGAGAAGTGAATTGCTGTTCGAAGGCTCAGAATTGTCATGTTGAAGATCTTCTGCAACACTGTGGTAGCTGACGTGACTGAAGTACAAGTGACTAGGTGACACAACGTGATAAACGAAAGTCCAGAAGTCAGTGTAGGTAAACAGTCAAGCGGAGAGAGCGACAATACAAACCCCTAGCGTAGTGAGATTTTATGGTAAATGCACCGTGCTTATATACTTGTGCAGGCGCAAGGTCGCACGCCATTGGTTAACGGGAAATTTTGCTTGGTTTATTTGGCACCGCGTAATGAAATTTGAATGTCGTTTAGGCAATATTTATTATTTTCTGTTTACTCCTAGGGCTCGAAGGCTGCTTTCACCAATGTGCTGACTGCTTCATCATAATACGTGCACATCTGAAAATCTATTCTACTGATTTAGTGACAGCCCAGGATCGGCTCTTCGTGCTTTCTTGGTCTTAAAGCCGGCTATTGCTAAATTTGTCCACTCCTCCTGAGGAGTCAGCCTTGGAAGGTTGTTTGCTGAAATTGATTGTATTAATCATAACAGTAGGGTCTCCTGATTAAATCCAAACATCGCAGGGTTGCAGTTGATTGTCATGAAAGTATATCTGTTTTAAGATCACAAGGTTTTACGGATCACATTGATGGCAGTTTGTCGCGCTATATACTTATTTTTAGATTATACTATAAAGAACAAATATCATTTTATTGACATTATTAGTAAATACAAATGATGGAGATTGATATGTAGGCAAGCCTGGATTTTTTTGAGATGTATACTAATTTCTCTGAGCAAGCATCTTCAAAAAGTGTGAACCGTTGTCTTACAGGTTCAATAAATAATTGAAGGTACTAAAATGGCGGTAAGAAGTATTATGGTAATGTGAAATATTTGTGTCCTCCACCTACTTTATGTTCAGAAAAGGATTTTATAACAAATTAATGGTGACCATATGGGACAACAGCAACGGTGTTTATCAAACTGTGTCATCTCGTCGTTTAACTTCAGTCACGCAAATTTTCTTGTTGCAGATTTTGGTAAGCGATAAGTTAATAGTTTTAAAAATTTATAGGGCAAGTATGTTATAAATATTGACGTCGCTTTATGCATTTTATTTCGCTTAATTTTTGGTATATAAATTTATGCATTTAAGATCCCGTAAGATTATAAGAATGCCGGGTTAAATTTTGGATGTGAATGTTCCTGTATGAGGCTAGGACTATGAACTATTATTCATGCGCGTAGACTCTGCTTTTTCCTCGTTTCCAGATTATGACAGTCATCAAAAACTGTCAAAAGTTTTCGAAGAACTTCCTTCAGATTTGTGAAGAAGGATTTATCCAAAGCTTGAGGCGATTAGGAAGCTACCAATCCCAATTTGGACCTTCAAGTTGAAATGTAATCTTCGCTGGGTCCCACAGAAACGGAACAGATAATAAACAGGTATGCGCAGATAGACTTGGTAAATTTTAATCCCATTAACATTTTAAGGGAACTGCGGAAAGGTTAGTATAAAACCAAAATTTCTGATCATAAAGCTAAGGTTGTTTTTATTAACAATCTTACTTACATATTAAAATTGTTTGCCAGACAGCTCTCCATCTCTCTCTTTCTCTATAGATGAATTATCAGTGATCCTATAAAAGCTGAGGTTGTTTTTATTATCAATCTTATTCAGATATTAAAATTTTTTGCCAGACAGATCTGATAATCTTTCTCTATAGATGACTTATTAGAAAGATGCGAATTAGAGTTTATGAAATTAGAACCTAAGTTCAATACGCCATCGTTTTGTCCTTCCCCGCCTAGTGGTAGGATCACTTCCTTAGAGAGATCAATAGCGAATATGGATAAAGTTCTAGAAGGATTAGCCATAGGGAAATCTGAGCTAAATAAATTTAGCGCACGAACTTTTTCCCGAGCCAGATACGACATAACAAAAAGCGGCGATGAAGATCCCAACAATCCTTTAATAAATATGCTCCAAATAACCAGTGCTATAATAAAAAAGACTTTTTTTCCTGTCAATTATGTCTCCGCCATTTGGAAGAATTCCCGAATAAGTGCCAATTTCAACAAATGACGGGCCAGGACTCAGAAAATAGATGCAGTGGAGCGTCAGTTTCGGGAAACTCAGAAAGCAGAAGGTAGAAGACCGTAATTTCTGTGTATCAACTGCATCAACCAAGCAACTTGAAAGCAATCACACAATCTGGCGTTATTCTCATTGACTACTTTCGTCTACGCCGGATATGCTACATAGACAGCAAAACCAAAAATGACATTTATATTGACAATCCTATTTGCCTACATGACCGGGCCAAACATCCTAATGAAATTTTGCCTCTTCTTGATTTCAAAACTGGGAAAGAATTTATCGTGGACACACGTGCAGCAGTTTCAGCTCTCAAGGGTAATTTCATGGCCGAAATGTCTCTGGGCATTTCACTCAAAACAGCTACAGGGAATCCCTTTCCTTTTTATGGTTGCCGGCATCGCACTCTCAAAATAGGTTTACTATGAGAATTTTTCACAACTTCATCGTTGCCAACGTATCACACTCAACATTGGATCATTGTTGATCTTGATAATCAAAATATCATTGATCCCTCCACCGGACTTGAGCAAGTTTTTGGACACTTGCCTCCGAGCGTTTGGATTAACAGGTAATTCAGCCAACTCCAGTGCATTATTCAACAGAGATATCAACAGCTCTTAAAGAACACAAACAGTTGATCGATCTCAGCAATTCAGAGATACGAGTCTCCAACACAATGCACAATATCGTCACAATAGGACAATCTATAGCACACAAAAGGTGACCGCTACCCCCTGCTCAGTTGAGAGCTCCCCAAGAGAAGTTTCTAAGACTATTGAAAAAGAGAATCATCACACCATCAAAAACTTCATGGGCGTCACCACTGCACTTATTCTCCAAATCAAACGGATCGTATAGAACTTGTGGAGATTATCGCAAAATAAATTCAGTGACTAAATCCAATGTATATCCCATTCACAATATAAACACCTTACTTTAAAAACTCCGCGGTAGCAATTACTTCTTAGAGATTACCCTCAGACAAGCCTATCACAACATTCCGGTAGCGCCAGAAGATATATAAAAAAATATCAGTCATCACACTTTTTGGCCTTTTTGAATACCTGTACATGCCTTTTGAACTAAAGTGTGCTACACAGACAGAATATTACGTTACCAAAGACTTTAAGAGAATTACAGAAAATTTTGAGAGTTCTTAACTACTATCTCAAGTTACTTCCCGGCCTATCAACAAAACTTTGTCCGTTGTGTATGCATCTGCGGAATCAAAAAGGACGTAGCAGAAGCTACAGCATTTCTCGGTCGCCTGAAGACGAGGAATTACTTTGTCTCGCCATCAACTCGCTGGCAAATGCTACATTGCTAAGGCATCCATAGATCCAACGACCATTTCTACTCACTACAGATGCTTCTGAGTTTACTATTGGAGCCACTTTGGAACAAGAGATCGGTGGAGTTCGGAAGCCCAACAATTTTTATTCGCGTACTCTACAACCAGCGGAAACCTGATACGACACATTCGGTTGATAACTTTTTGCTTCCACGATGCAGTGCACCACTTTATCAGCATCATTGGCAGCAGAAGATTTGTTGTTTTTACAGATTATGCACCACTAGTTAGCGTACTTTGAAACGCGACTTTAATTGTCGCAAAGTACTCTGCTAGAGTAGAAAGACAGCTGTCACGTCTGAGCGAATGGCAATTCAACATCTTTTATGTCAAAAGCGTACAAAACTTCATTGCAGACGCTCTTTTCAGGCCAGACGTCTCGCTACAACCACCTACGATTTCGCCATTCACAGTCAGCTTCATGACTCTCAGTTAACTTGCACTAATGCCATCCCTCCTGAAAGCAGAACTGTTCGTATGCAAACTCTGGGAAGGTTTACCTATTGTTTACTTCACGGGTACGCAGACCAAAAGCCAGTTCTGCTGACCAGCCTTCAGAGATATGTTTTCGACTTCATTCACACAATTTTTCAAACAGATTATTTCTGGTATCACATACTCAGGTAGAACGCTAAACCATGAGTCTCTGAGTTTGCTGTTTGTCGAAAAAACAAGATCATACGGCACACTCGTTCTTAGGTGGAACATTTCCCAAATACTTCACGCCTAGCCATCATCCACATCGACATTGTTCATCTGAAAAAAGGTTTGAGGTTTTGGCTACCTATTAACTGTGGCGTTAACTCTTGGCACAATTTTTGAAGATGGAGTCACTATCGTTTTTATCTGTACATGGATAGCAAATTTTGCTGTTCCCAACCAAGTTATTACTGATCGTCTCGAAACTACCTTGTGATTCACGGAATGCACTTTACGCCAGACGACTGCCGACCACCTCTTATCTAATGGTATGGTAGAGAGAATTCTTAGAGTACTCAAAGCAACTTTAGCATCCTCGTTCATTAATGGCAACTGGGTCGATGAACTGCCTTTAGTCCTATTCGCTTTGTGCTCCCGTATACATGAACCCATTAAAACCTCTGCGTCACAACACATATGGCATGGACTTACGCTTGCCTATTCATCTCTCACGTTTACTATCCGCAAAGGATGACTCACAAATTGAAGCTTCTTGCCTTTGACTTTATTTCGGTGACATGCCTGTCCAACAGCCGAGACATACTCCTCGGCCTGTTTTTATTCAGACGCAGCTCCACAGCTGCAAGAGAGTACTCGTTAGACACGACGGTGATGTTGCACCTCTACCAAAAAGTATCCTGGTCCTTACTCGATTTTGCTCAGATAGCTGAAATACTTCATTATCATGCAAGGTATGACACCGAAATAGGTAAGCATAGATAGGTTGTAACGGTTTATCGAACCGCCTGATCCTGACGACATGCAATCTTCTAGAGACCTCTCAGGCATTACCTGCCTACAATCTCAACCTAACAACAGATTGCATTGCATAACGTGTATATAATAATTATTTTGCACTTATTTTTTGTTAATATCCGTATGAAATACTAACTTTTCGCGCACTACTTACGCTCTATTTTACGCAGCGTGATCTCTATGGATTCACATGATTCATTACTTTTCTCACACTCACTTGTCTCACGTGATATTGTAACACGCGGCTCCGTGTTACAACCCAACGAAGGTCGAATTTTACAAACGCTGTGCTCTTTAAGGTCAAATGTTCTAACTCTGTCCTTAAACAATATTTCTCTTAGCTGTGATTTTAGGAACAATCTCTTAGTCTCAAGCAGTTTTAATCGATATTTCTTGAACTGCAATTTTATTTGTAATTAATAGGGTTTTTATAAAATAGACAGAACCGCGCGCGATCCGAGAGGATCACGCGGTGGACTATTGTGTCAGTGAATTTATCTCATTAAATCGGATTATTCGTTACTATGAAAATGATTGATTGTTTACTATAAAAAACAAGGAGTAAAACATTTGTGAGTTGTTTGTCATTTAAATCTTTAAACGGTTTACACAAAACATTTTCCTTTATGAACATAAATAATTTTACTAGGCTCATATTATCATGTATCTTTAATCGTTTGACTACTCATTACAATCCAGACATTTGTGTAAGAATAACCAATTGTATGTAAAACATTTTCTTTATAAACTTAAATCATTTTACTATGTTCATATTATCATGTATTTTCAATCATTTGACTATATTCACTCCAATCCAGACATTTGTGCTAAACATTTCACTTTATAAACATAAATCACTTTTATTTTTGTCCGTCTAAAAGACGGACAATTTAGTTTAATTGTGAACGGTATTTAAAACTTACTTTTGTATTAAAATCTGTATTATTGCCAACCAACTCATTCAATTCGGATTAACAGTGAATTATATTTATATATGCTACATTGTGTGGAATATATCTATGAAACCTTTCTTCAGTCTTCTCATATCAACCATCCGAAAGGGATCAGAGACTGATTGGGTGCACGGGTAGTAATAATGGCCACCATTGATATGTAGTAGGGGTAAAAAATCACGAACTAGAAAGCAACTCCGCAAAATACCCCTACAGTATAACCAGCTGTACTTAGCTAACATTTTTTAGCATTTTTGAATATTTCATCGGAATTATGCCATCTCTGCTGTAATGTTTGAGTAAACTTTTTGTCTTTACCAATTGTTTTGTATATTTTTTACATCATACTGTTGCAACGTATGGCTTAAAAATGAGCTCACACTGCTTATATTGGTATGACTAGCAACACTAAGTAATCATCGGCTTCATATCATGGTACAGGCCATTTTCAATGCATATCGCAAAGTCAGTTACACATTACAAATTCAATACGAATATCATTACCACAAAGTCGAGCACGCAATTGCTCCTTATGCCGTATTCAAACTCTCATTAACGTCGATTCAGTCTGCCCGGATTTCAACTTAAACTTAAAATTTCATCCAAGAAGAATAAGCAAAAACGGATAGCTACAAAATTAAATGTCTATCTATAGAATCAAAACTACATATGATAGAGATAAAATTTGAATTAATCTTTTAAAAGAGGTGGCATGGATTAAAGAATGTGCGAGGAAGAGAGGGATAAAAAACCTAGCGCGGAATGCAGTGTAATGTTCTAAAATCAAAAAGTTTCATGAGAATCCAAGTAAATTTATTTTTAATTACACTGACATCAAACTAACGAAACATCAAAATGAAGTTTTCTCTTTTGGGCCGAAATACTGCATTACATAAACTAGAATAAAAAAACGTGAAGAAATGCATATGCAGGCATCAATGGAATGCTTTTTGAAGATGCTAAAAAACACAAATCAACGGAAAACTACAACATCTTGTTCTGTAAATCAGACCTCCGAAGTGCATATGGCTAATATATGCGCACATTCAAATTCAATTAACTGGTCACCAAAAGGCATCTGGAGAAACTTAATGAGCTACAACGAAACAAACAAATTAGACTCATTAAGCCAGACATAGGGACAGGCGTAGTGTTAATGAAATATACGGAATATAGTCAGGCTATGCTACAAAGTCTGAACAACAAATCCATATTTAAACGCGAAGAGGTACAACGTGACACTACAACAAAATTAGAAAATTCTATAACAAAGATTCCAAACATAAATATTTCGAAGGTCGAATCTAAACAAGAAGTTGACATAGAGCACAAAAATGCTTTAATTACAGAATGTAAACATGTGGAGGTTAATTTATTTATTGGACATCAATTAACTCCTCATATAAAAATAAATCAAATTTTACTTTGGACATTTGATGTTATCGCTGGTTTCGTAAAACAATATTGTGTTTTTAAAATAAATATTTTACATTTTTGGAAGTTCTTTGTTCATATTGTCAAAGTGTTTTACTTGTCTTGTCGGAGGTGGAAGGGGTTTTATCTGAGTTGCTGAATTGCACAACGGAACACTGCGTGGTTCCATCTCCGATATCTTTGCTAATAAATTATTGTAATCCACTCATATATTGTTCTTATTATTCCTCATTGAGAAGGATCTCAAATTTGCTTCAGGTAATTGACGTGGATATTTGTTTTTAAGGTCACCACCGTATCGTTCTGTAATCTGTGTATATTAGCGTATCTCGGTAAGCTTAATTAATATAATATATAAATTGCAAGAAATTTAATCATAATATTATGGCTGGTTTATCAAATATTGAGGATAAAAAGAAGTTAGCAAGTGGATTCAAGGAATGTAGTTTAAAAGATAGTTCAGAGGAACTTAAGTGTTCTAAACTAGATGATCATACCGCATATATGGATTTTCCGGGCCTGGCATCCCAGAGCCTCTCTTATGTTAGTGACCAAAGGGCCTCGACAAAAAATGGCGACCGCGCCAGGATCCTCTATGTGGAAAGATGTGATGTAGATTATCGCTTTTGCCGCACTTCTATGAATAGAAACGTTTAGCTTAATATGTACAGACCAGACAACCATTACTGGATGGGTCGAAGAAGCAAAATTTTATTTTAAACTAAAAAGGATGACCGACCCTATAGAAAGGTTTGCCTCAGCCTGGTGGTGTTTACCTGAACCGCTAAAAAAGTATCTATTTAGATTCAGGAAATTTGTTTCTGAGAATGAACTGGCAAATGCATTTGAGCTTCTAATCGAAGAACTTCATGGACGATATCAACCCGAGAGTATTGAACGGATGACTGACTTGTTGCGTCAGGAAAACATGGAAAATCAACTCCCATCTGAATTTTACGAAAGTCTTATTTTAAAATCCATCGGGCTTGATATATCTGAGGAAGTTATAAACAGTACACTTGTAGTAGAATTGCCTGCTAGACTAAGAGTCACCTTTGGATGTCTTTGATTCATTGGAACTAGAGTGGCCAAAGAAGCTCAAAGGGTTGGACAAAGTTTATCGTGAGAAGGAACTTAAGGTGTATGCAGTAACAGCAGATTCACGCCTGGAGCAGCAACTCAGACATCTCTCAAAGAGACTACTGACCGTAGAGAATGAATTAAGTACCTTCCGCAGGGATGTGGGTTGGATAAAAAACAATAAGGAAAGTTCCAACAGAGATAGAGTAAATTCTCGGTGTTCAAGTTCCAAGCATCGGAAAGGGGAATCGCATGAGAGTGTATAAGGACCACGCGAGTGGTGCATTTTGCATCGTCAATACGCCGAGTTTGGAAAATGTCAGGAGGAGAGATACACATTTCCAAAGTTGGGTGGTCCCCGATGGAAAGGAAGTATTCTTCCTGTGGCCTGGTCTAAGCTGCCAGAAAACTAGTGAAGCCCCCGCTAATAGGAGCCGTAAGGCTGTTGCGCATGTAAGGCTCCAAGGTATGCATATTCAAGGCATACTAAAATCATCGAAGTTAGGTTCGGAAGCTTCGACAGAAGAAGCGCGCGGAAATACAGTCAGTAAATCTGTGAGATTTCGGCTGGAAGGTAATCTTAAAGAGGTTGCTGGTTATAGCAACAATAAGTTCGTTATAACAGATGAACTTAGCGGGTTAAATTTCTTAATAGACACGGGTGCAGAGTTGAGCATAGTTCGATCCGATGTGTTGGAAATTGATAACCCCACATTCGATTATCAACTATGGGCTGCTAATGGAAGTCCAATTTAGGTTAAGGGAGTTAAAGAATTGTCAGTTACATTGGGGCAGAAATCTACATTTACGTGGAACTTTTTGGTCGCTGATATAAAGGATAACATCATTGGGATGGACTTTTTGATCAATTTTAATCTCGCTTTAGATTCCAAATCTAGGACCATTGAACAAAGCACTGGGATAGTGACTTATGCTGAGACTGGGACCTTAGTAGTTAGGTCAGTGAGACTACCCAGACCCGTCGTCGCCGATGACTTGATGGATGTCATCGAGAAACAACTGGCCGCGTTTCCACCATTCAATGCTAAGCGCAAGGGTTTAAAGACAGGCATAAAACAGAAAATCGAGTTGGTGGAACCACTACCCTGTTCACCGAAGGCTCAACCGTTAGCACAACATAAGCAGCAGGTTGCTATTGAAGAATTTAGGCGGTTGAGAGAAGAAGGAATTTGTAGGCGTTAAAATTCCAACTTTGCATCTCCAATAGTGGTTGTTCCCAAACCTGAACCAGGTCAATGGAGGGTTTGGGGTAACTATCGTCTATTGAATTCGGTAACGAAAGGTGATTCTCATCCTCTACCGAGCCAAAGTACCTTGCTGAGGGATATAATGGGGTATGAGGTATATACAACGTTAGATCTGCAGAAGGCGAACTATCAAGTACCTATGGAGGCAGAATCTATACCGCTCACAACGGTGTGATTCCCTGGAGGAGGATCGCATGAATTCTTATGTATGCCTTTTGGTTTGAAGAATGCAAGTCCGACATTCCAGCGTCTGACGGAGGAAGTTCCTCAAGACTGTCCATTTGCTAGAGTGTATATAGATGACATCATTATATACAGTCAACCTCGGGAGGAACAGCGAGAGCACTTGGACGTCGTTTCGACTAAGCTGGAACATTATGGATTGGTAGTGAAGCCAAAAAAGAGCAGGATTGGTTGCTCTACCGTAAAATTTCTTGAACACATCATTTCCAAAGATGGAATCAAGCCCTTGGAAGGTAAGCTACAAGCAATCAAGGATGTGCCAGAACCCAGAATTATACGCCAATTGCGTAGATTTTTGGGAATGATTAGCTGCTATCGTCGTTTCATACCAGGTTTAGCTGGAATTTTGGGGTCGTTAACTCGACATTTAGTTCGTGAACGGAGCAAGATCAATAAGTACTGGCCTATTAATTTTAGCCAAGACGACAAGGAAAAATTCCAGAGGGCCAAAGATCTGTTAAGCCAAATAACCACATTAGCACCTGTGGATTGGACTAAGCCATTTGAGCTGGTCACATATGCTTCTGATGTAGCCATAGGGGCAGTGTTACATCAACAGGATAATGGTATAGTCAAGCCGATTGGATTCTATAGTCGGAAACTCCAAGATCTCGAGAAGCGATATGACACGCTTGGAAAAGATTTACTAGCAGTTTATTCTGCAGTGATGCATTTTGAGCACTACCTAGATGGACATCAGTTTACGATATTAAATGATCATAAACCGTTGATAAGTATCATTGGGAAAGCGAAAAGGCTTAATTATTCGCGGCGGGTAAATTCCCAAATAGCCCAATTAGCAGAATTTGATTTTACCATTAGTCATATCTCAGGAAAAGAGAATGTGTTGGCAGATACTCTCAGTAGACAAGAAGTATCAGATAAAGATATGATTCTTTCGGAGTCACTCGTATACTCTGTTGTATATTCTAATGATTTTGTCCAGCAATTGATGGAAGCACAAGGTCTTGATCCTTAAGTAGCCGTGTTGGCAAAGAATCTTACATATACACGCAGGAAGATTGGAGATAAGTGGTTATTATGTAAAATCTCCAGAAGCCAACCTAGACCGTATGTACCGTTAGAATTAATGTATAAGGTAATTCAACAGCTGCATGAATTTAGTCATCCTTCCATTAAGGCAACTATCAGGATGGTCACTGATAGATATGTATGGCCTAAGATGTCGAAAGACATAATAGCTTGGGTAAGGACATGTTCCCGGTGTCGAACTTGTAAAGTTTGGCGTCATACTAAAACTGAAATAAAAAAGAATGGTATACCAGCGGGTCGTTTCGTGCATGTACATATTGATATAGTAGAAATGCCCGAAATTTCTAGCCAGAAGTATTTACTCACGATGGTTGATCGTTTTAGTCGTCAGTTTGAGGGAGCAATCCTGAAGGACATGACAGCTCAGGAAGTCTTACTTATGTTCTTGCATAATTGGGTGTCGGTAAGGGTACCTACTGATCGTGGTAGTCAGTTTATGTCTAAACATTTTATCAGATCATTGCATACAATGGGGATAGAAGTTAGACACACATGTGTTTATAATCCCAGAGCTAATGGGATGGTTGAGAGACTGCACAGGAAGCTGAAGGCTGCATTACGCTGCACCGGTGGATACAGTTGGATACATGATTTGCCTATAGTTTTTTTGGCAATGTAAAACAGATACAGAGCATAGTTAGGAACATCCATAGCAGAACTTGTTAATGGAGAGCCATTGAGGTTGCCTGAAGATCTTCTATTAGAAGCTCCAACTTGTCTCGATTGAGCCTCTAGTTCAGTAGATTGGTTTGTTGGAGCATTGAAAGATAAAATGAGTCGTGTAGCTCCAACCAAAACTAGAAGTCCAAAGTCTAAATTCTATGTATCTTCCGATTTAAAGCCGTCATTTCATATATATATAACTAACGAGAACAGACAGAATTGTCTGACTCCGTTCTATAAGGGGCCATTATATGTCAATCATACGACCGATGTAAATGCATGTATATAAGTAAATGACACATTAGAGTGTGTAGCACTGGATCGCTGCATTCCACAGCTTATATGGACGAAGGAGGAGACTGAGGAAAAGTATCCATCGAAGTATCCAGAAGCTGAGGCGAGATGTGACTCGAAAATGTGTGAGAATAAAGAACAATGCAATATTAAAATGAAATCTAGTGAAGTACCAGCACAAATTGTTGAAACTCGTTCTGGAAGAGTCATCAAGAAACCAAAGAATGAGGACTACATAATGTATGGTTAACTATCTTAAACATGAGGGTGTATGTGGAGGTTAATTTAATTATTGGACATCAATTAACTCCTCATATAAAAATAAATGAAATTTTATTTTGGACATTTGATGTTATCGCTGGTGTCGTAAAACAATATTGTGTTTTTTTAAAAATATTTTACATTTTTTTGGAAGTTCTTTTGTTCATATTGTCGACGTTTTTGACTTGTCTTGTCGGAGGTTGGAAGGGGTTTTTATCTGAGTTGCTGAATTGCACAAGCGGAACACTGCGTGGTTCCATCTCCAATATCTTTGCTAATAAATTATTGTAATCCACTCAACTATTGTTCTTATTATTCCTTATTGAGAAGGATCTCAAATTTGCTTCAGGTAATTGACGTGGATATTTGTTTTTCAGGTCACCACCATATCGTTCTGTAATCTGTGTATATTAGCGTATCTCGGTAAGCTTAATTAATATAATATATAAATTGCAAGAAATTTAATCATAATATTATGGCTGGTTTATTAAATATTGAGGATACAGTGTTGGGGACTTTTGTGGGGTTGTTTTCTAGTTCGTAAATTTTGTACCCGTCCTCCATATCATTGGTGGCTATTATTATTACCCGTGCGCCTAATCAGTCTCTGATTATTGGGTTGATGTAGAGGAGGCAAAAACATCTGGTCATACGTATATTAGATAAAATGTTGCAAATAGTAATATAATTCACAGTTAGTTCAAATTGAATATATGTTGGTCAGCTGCAAAAACAGATTTTATGCAAAATGAGTTCTTTAACACTATTCACAGTTAAACTAAAATTTTCCGTCTTCTAGACAACAAAAGTTAAAATGATTCATGTTATAAAGAAAAATGTGTCTGTATAATCCGTATAACGGCTTCAACGTCAAAAAAACTCACAAATATTTAGTTCAGTCGTTTTATCCTCAGGTTATATATATTAATCCATTACTCTCTGAAGTTCGGATAGTTAACCACGGTAAATCCAATGCGTAACTTCTGCAACTAAGCCAAAATAAGTTCACTGAGACACAGTAGTCCACCGCATGTTTTTTTCCGTTTTGAGCGCGGTTCTGTTTCTTTTATAAAAACACTTTTAATTACAAATAAAATTGCAGTTCAAGAAATATCGATTAAAACTGCTTGAGACTAAAAAAGATTGTTCCTAAAATCACAGCTAAGAGAAATATTGTTTGAGGACAGAGTTAGAACATTTGACCTTAAAGAGCACAGCGTTTGTAAAAATTGACCTTCGTTGGGTTGTAACACGGAGTCGCGTGTTACATACACCCCGACAATGAAAATGTAGTACACAATGAAGAGGGCTAACCTTACAGGAAGTGTTATTGCTCTGCCGTACCGTGTAACGACTGATTTTGGCACTGTCAACACTAATTCTGGTTTTTCTATATCTCGCGTCGGCGTTGCGGCTTAGTTGGCTCGGTTGTTGATGGGATATCGGGCGTCAATCCTTTGTCAGCAAGACTGTCTGGGGGTGGCGTTATCGTTTCTTCACCGCCTGATAGGTCTACATCGCGAAACAGTGAGTCATCTGGATCAACGTCGGCTGGGGATAGTCTGTGCTTGGAGACCGCTTCAGCTTTGCCATTAATCTCCAGAATGATGTAATTCTGACGTCGATCTAACACACGATAAGGACCGCGCTTCGGTTTGGCTAAAATCCTGCTGTTATCCATATCGTTGTTGATGAAGAACCATTTGCAGCTATCAAAATCTTTGCGTTTTATAAATTGGGTCATGTTGCTCACGTGTAGGACAGATCGGCCGATTCTGAGCGTTATATTGAAGAAAAACTGCAGAAAGTAAGCACAGAAATGTCGGATCGTTCATCGTTAATGCAGTTTCAGAGCGTGATCGGGACTAGTTCAGCCAGGCAGCCGTAGACATTCGCCAAAAATACCATTTCAGCGGAGCTGCATTTGATCGACTCACGAGGTCTTGTACGCATTGATAGGAGTACTTTCGGGTAGAGCCGCAAGCCAATGTTCTTCTGGGCTAGCGCTTGAGCGCCGCTTTCAGTTCTCGGTGTGGCCTTTCAACCCGGAAACCATTTGCTCTCCGGGTTGCGAGCCGCGGTCTCACGAGTGTTTGACACCGTAGTATTGCAGTAGGGCTGTGAACTCCTCTCCGAGAAATTGTGCGCCACGATCGGTTGATCACTTCGGCTGGAGCACCGAACCGAGCGAACCAATTGAGCTCTGGAGCATAACTGACAGTTTCTTGCTTCATGTCTGGAAGTGGTATGGCCTCATACCATCGAGTGGTGCGGTCCACGTATCTGACAGTAGATATCGCATGTTGTTCACGGCAGGTATTGAGTTACCAGATCAACGTGATACATCTGTGCGTAAATCGGACTTTGCGCACTTGAATGACTTCGTGTCGCCGTTTTGGTGTGTCTCGTCACACTTTGCATTTATGACATTCTAGACATTGTTTTGACCACATCTTGATATCTCTCGTCGCATGCCGAGTGCTAAAAATACGTTCTGGATAGAATTTCTACTGATGCTTTGCCAGATGGGTGACTCAATGAATGGTAGACTTTGAAGATCTTGTGACGGAGTTTTTCAGGTATAAACGGCCGAGGGCCCACGTCAGTTATTTCGCACTGCAGCAGGGATCCGTCGTAATCAAGTGTTTTCAGTCGATTGACATCAAATGTCCGGAGTGATAGATCATCTTGCTGAGCTGCTTGCAATTCCTGAATGCTTATAGGTCGGAAGGATACAGTCATTGAGGCACTAAAGATCTGCAGTACGGCTTAGAGTAGTCTGCGACCACATTTCTGATCCTTTAACATGAGTGACTTCATATTTATACTCGTGTATTCGTGTATGTTGCGAGTTGACTTACGTCGTGAATATAAATGTTCTTTCTTTCCTCTCAGCATCGGAAGTAGCGGAAGATGGTCAGTCGTCAGATCTTGAACTTTCGGTCATCCAGATAGGGTATGTAAGTGTAGGATCGACCGAGTAAATTGCAGATTATTCTTTTCCTAACGTATCATATTGCGTCTCGCGAGGTTGTAGTTTTTGCGAATAGAAAGCAGAGAAGTAGGCTGATGTATTCCATTGATGGATTGTTGAAGTACTGCGCCTATGGCAACGTCGGATGCGTCCGTTATCAATTCAAAAGGTTTAGAGACCAATCCGGGGAATGTAACATGGTCGCTTTGCATAGGGCCCTATTGGCATCCTCGTAAGCCTGCATGTCGTCCACGTTGAGCTGAATCGGTTGTGATTTCTTGACGAAACGGCTTTATCTGTCACGAGATATTTGTGAAGAGAGGTGCCAGAATCTTGGCACAGCAGGGTACAAATAGAGAATAGTAGTTCATCTTGCCCAAGAATCGTCAGTAATGCGCAGAACGGTGGTTGGAGGTTGTAGATCTTGAATAGCACAAACCTTAGTAGGTACAGGTGTCATGCACCTTCTTCGGAAATTTGATGACCAAGGAATTCAATTGATTTCTGTGCAAAGACGCATTTTATTGCCATGAAGTCGGAGGCCATAGTCTTCTAGACGTGTGGCGAGCAGGATCTCAATATGTTGTATATGATCGGTCATTGAGTTGGAGAATACCAGGATGTCGTCTAGATATATGGAATTACAAATGGTAGACCATCTAGTATTTCGTCCATAACGCGTTGGGAGATGTTTGCGAGGCATTTTTTTGAGACCGAACGGCATATAGTGATATTCGTGCGTGCCACCTCCGGTGAATCTGAGTGCAGTATATGCTACTGAGTCTTTGTCCATCGGTACTTGATAGCATGCTTTTACTAAGTCAAGTTTCGAATACACAGCATGACTTCGATAGCAGATCGGAGTAGGTCAGCCGGATTTGGCAGGATGTACGAATCAGACTGTGTGCAAGAATTGAGAATACGATAATCCCCGCACACTCTGAGATGTCTCTGGTTCACTCTTTGGTACTACTACCACAGGCGACGCAAAAGGTGAGCTTCGGATCGTGTACTAGATGCTCTTGTTGACGTAGCATGGCGAATTTTTAGCTCGGCAGCTTTATGCTTGTGTGGTGCCAATGGACGTGCTCGATGGAGGATGAGGAAGTGGTTTCGACAGGATGATACGGTGGGCTGTGATGGCACTGCTTCCGCCTCTTGAGATCGGGCATGAAAGGAAATAGGGTTTGAAAATTTCTTCATGACGATTTCAGAACCTCGTCCAGTTGTGGTACATGAGGAACTGAAGGGAATAAGCTGTATGGATGAGACTGCTTCGTGCGCGATGGTCGTATGTTTTAATGCGATGCTGGCAACTGATTGTCTGCAGTGCGTATCTCGTGTTCTTGGACGAAATGGTCAGGTCAAGTGTTCGAGAAAATCACGTCCAATGATGTTTCGTGTCGTTTTTGGAGATGATGAACGGATAATTGAAACATCTTTTTGAGTTCGGAGAACGAGATAGTCTGTACTCATTACCCCAAACGTCGCTATGTTGGAAACAGTTGGCGCATGACAGACTGCTGGTGTCGACTGGGTGGGTGGGTTCGAAATAATTCAGTGGCGTAGTAAGATCACATCAGAATCCAGTGTCTACTGAGAAACTCAATTCGCCAGAGGGTTGCGTCTCACGGATGAGAAAAGATGTTGATAGTGAGCAACTGACGCCAAACGACAGGAACTGGTTGCTGGCAACATGGGCGTTTGAAGCAGCATTGACTTGACTGGAGCCGTTGCTGTAAATACAATAGTTTGATTGCGCTCTACCGCGAAAGCAACGTGCTTTGAGCCATCAGACGACCGAGGCACGGCCAACGATCATTGGGGTGCTCAGCCTCTACTGCCACCGCGAGGCTGACCCCACCAGTTTTCGAACCTTCCATGGGCGGATCCTCCTGAATTGTTGCGGGTGACCGCGCCCATCTGAACATCGCGTCTGTGCACGGGAAAGTGCAGCCGTTTCCGAGGCAGTAACGTGTGTGGAGTGGCCCATAGCTGCGATGATTCGGACACCACTCCGCTGGTAACTGTTGGCACTGTGGTTCGGTCTCTTGACGTCTGACCACCTGGCAGCTATTCCGGTCGGTGGACGATCAGTGGTCACACCTGCTCTGGTCGCGTCTGTTTTGGACGGCATCGACTGAGGCCAAATGTGGCCTTACTCCGGGTGAGGTTCTCGAGCAGGCTGATGAGGCGTTCATTCGTGACATTTGTTCCGGCTGATGATGTGGTGGGTTGTGATTCGAACATTCTTGTGGTGATGTGGAATTTCTCTTGGGCCGAGTAGGCTGTGGTGAGTGTTTCTTCCACCACTTGTCTGGGCGATGCCGGCAGGGTGAACGATCATCTTGTACTTCGAGGATTCACGCAAGAACGTGGCCATCTCTGTAGTGCCGGCGGGAGATTCTGTATGAACAGAAGTCGCATTAAGATTTCCTTGGGCAGGTTGAATTCTAAGGCTTTGTGCTCCATTTCCCTAAATAGCTCAGAAGGCGTGCGGCTACCTAGGGACATCTGGCTCATTAATTCTGTAAGCCTGTCTTCTCTCGATCTGGAGTCAAACGTTGCTTGACGGCGCGTTGCAGAGCTCTGCCACAATGGCTGCGCACATGTGCCCTCAGTGTATTGATGCAGTATATCTTTGAGTCCGCGTCTGAAAGACATTGGGATCGTCTCCCAAGCCCTCAGAAATATTGAGCCCTCGTCTGCTATATTGAACACCTTGGCCAATAAAGTGACATCGTCGACCCACGCATCAAGGTATTCTGGATCAAATTGACATATTTTTTATACTGTGTCCATATGGGTGATGCGGTTTGTTGCTGGAGCTCACCATCGGGCTTCCTGTATTTCCTGAACTAGCCCTCATCTTAAGTTTATGAGTGTTGTCGAGAACAGATGGCATTGTAACATCGTCCTCACCCGCCATCGTGCAGCTGTCTTCGAGCATTGTAATCCCAAAAGGGTGTTTTTCTGTGATATGTGTCTTAGAGTTAACTTATCTTGTAGTAATCATCCAAATTGCTTGAATTTCTTAACTCAAGATATTTGTTAATTCTTTGCTGGCTGTGAATTCGACGTACCGGGGCACCATAATGTTGGGGACTTTTGTGGGGTTGTTTTCTAGTTCGTGAATTTTGTACCCGTCCTCCATATCAATGGTGGCTATTATTATTACCCATGCACCTAATCAAACTCTGATCATTTTCGGATGGTTGATGTGAGAAGGCAAAAACATCTGGTCATACGTATATTAGATATAATGTTACAAATAGTAATATAATTCACAGTTAGTTCAAAATTGAATATATGTTGGTCAGCTGCAAAAACAGATTTTATGCAAAATAGTTCTTTAACACTATTCACAGTTAAAATAAATTTTCCCGTCTTCTAGACTTAACAAAAGTTAAAATGATTCATGTTATCAAAGAAAAATGTTCTGTATAATCCGTATAACGACTTCAACGACAAAAAAACTCACAAATATTTAGTTCAGTGTTTTATCCTCAGGTTATTATATTAATCCATTACTCTCTGAAGTTCGGATAGTTAACCACGGTAAATCCAATGCGTAACTTCTGCAACTAAGCGAAATAAGTTCACTGAGACACAATAGTCCGCCGCGTGTTTTTTCCGTTTTGAGCGCGGTTCTGTTTCTTTTATAAAAACACTTTTAATTACAAATAAAATTACAGTTCAAGAAATATCGATTAAAACTGCTTGAGACTAAAAAAGATTGTTCCTAAAATCACAGCTAAGAGAAATATTGTTTAAGGACAGAGTTAGAACATTTGACCTTAAAGAGCACTGCGTTTGTAAAAATTGACCTTCGTTGGGTTGTAACACGGAGCCGCGTGTTACAACAGAGCAGTTAGCAAGTGGATGCAAGGAATGTAGCTTAAAAGATAGTTCAGAGGAACTTAAGTGTTCTAAACTAGATGATCATACCGCATATATGGATTCTCCCGGCGTGGCATTCCAGAGGCTCTCTTATGATAGTGACAGAAGGGCCTCTATATATAGTGCAAAATCTAAATAAGCATCCATGTTAGTTCACTTCAGAACAATTTAGATATGTCTCTACACAATATAATATATGCAATCATGTGAGTTCCTTACACATTTTATATAATTAGATAATATTCATTCATATATAATATACGTCTCTAAATAAACATAAAAGCAACCATGTGAGGTCCAGCGAGATCTTATTTAATTATTTACATATCCATCAATCCTTATGTGGAGGTTGTTGAATCCTCCGCCTTATATAAAATGACCTTGAATGATAAATTTAAACCACCATAGCTGATTGTAACAACTTTATTTAAAAAGAATTTTTTCTTTTTATTTTCCAGAACATTCTTTGTTTAAAGACTTGATTTTTAAAATTGTGCGCTATTTTCAGTTTTTGAGTATCTTGCTTCATGTCTGGTATTGAAATTTCGTCTGCTGCATTTTAACATTTCTTTCCATAATAAACGATTACAACATTATACAATAAACTCTTCCAATCCTTGCCTTGTGTTCTGATATAATATAGCACTGAGGAGGAGCCTTGGAACAGGTATAATTGTTTTATTTGTGGGTCACGTACACATCGAAACAGATTATTGCTGGCATAGCAGCTGTCCGACTCTCACCTTCCATTTGCCATTGTAAGTGTCAATTTAATTATTAAAACATTTGATCATGGTTACCGATATTAAATATGAGGACACATGCAAGTTAGTGCAGGACATAGCGGACTTGAATTTAAATGACACAAGCAATAATATAAGCATATCAGACTCTACTGATAATTTTAGGACTTCCAGCGATCTGGCATCTATGGGGCTTACAGACACGGATAGGTTAGGGGCCTCAACGAAATTTGGCGACCGCGCCAGTCCAAAAATATTAAGTCTATCACAGTATAAGTCAGAAAAACATTCAAGTTGGGTAGGAGATGCCCAAATGATATTTAGTGCTTACAATATCGTGAACTCTATGGAAAAATTTGTTGCAGCATGGATGGCATTGCCTGAAAATTTCCGAAATGCTTTGGAAAATTTCAGAGACAGAAGTGTAGAAGAAAAGCCGTATAATGCATTTGAGTTATTAATGGCAGAAATTCAACAGAGATATCAGCCTGGAAGATCAGCGCAAATGTGCGAATTATTACGCTTAGAAAAAATGGGGCGTCAACTGCCGTCCGAATTTTACGAACGCCTTTGCACAAAAGCTTCCAGGTTGAATATATCTAGAGATGTAGTCAACTCCATTTTTACAGCTGAGCTACCAATTAGGCTCAGAACAAAAATGGAAGTATTTGACACAATGAACATAGATTGGCTAACAAAACTCAGAGGGTTAGACGGCGTGTATAAACAGCAAGAACCACAAGAACATGCTGTAATGGCAGATTCTGTAACGATGCAGCCAGGCAGGGCAGATACCGAAAACCACCTGGCTATACAAGAAACTTTGCGTTTCTTATGTAGAGAATTTGCTAGCTTGCGTTGTGATATTGCTCAACTTCAGAGTCAGGATAGGTATAATAGACCTCGAAGGAGTCACTCGCGTCAACGCTTCGAAGGGCCACGCGGATGGTGCAAGGCACATTGCGAATACGGACGCAGTGCGAAGTGCCAAGGCGAAAATTGTAATTACCCGCGATTAGGTGGACCCACATGGAAAGGAAGCACAAAACCGGTTGAGAGGAATCCGTCACCGGGAAAAGGGAACAACCCCGCTAGTAGGAGCCGTAGGGGGGGTTCCATTGCAAAGGCTCCCAGATATGCCTTTAAAAGGCATACTCAAAGCAAAAGAGGCGACTAGTACAAATAGCACCGAGATAAAAGGCAAGAGAGTCCGATTCTCACTAAGCGGGGATCTTGAAAACATTGCCGGATTGTCCAGCAAAAAGTTCATTATTAAGGATGAATTATCTGGATTAGAATTTCTCATAGACACGGGTGCTGAGGTAAGCATAGTTAGGTCAGACGTGGTGGAAGCAGATTGCCCCACATTTGATTATCAACTATGGGCCGCTAACGGTAGTCCAATTGATGTAAAAGGGATGGGAGAAATGTCGGTAACATTAGGCCAGAAATCTTCCTTCCTTTGGAATTTTCTAGTAGCCGATGTCAAGGACCATATCATTGGCATGGATTTCTTGACCCATTTTAAGCTGACATTAGATCCCATAACCAGGACTATCGCAGAAGGCGTAGGGACATCAACACATACTGAGTCTAACGTGTCGGCAGTTAGAACAGTCCTCTTACCTCGTCCAACAGTTGCACATGACTTTGCCGATATAATCGAGAAGCACCTAGCAGTGTTTCAACCTTTCAGTGCCAAAAGGATAGGTCTGAAGACAGGAGTAGAACACCTAATAGAATTGGTGGCTCCGTTGCCTTGTTCACCAAAGGCTCAACCATTGGCACAACACAAGCAACAGGTTGCTTTGTCCGAATTTCACCAATTGCGCGAAGAGGGGATTTGTAGAAGGTCAAATTCCAATTTTGCTTCCCCAATAGTGGTAGTTCCCAAACCTGAACCGGGTCAATGGAGGGTTTGTGGGAATTATCGTCTATTAAACTCAGTGACGAAGGGTGATTCTTATCCTCTCCCTAACCAGAGTACCTTACTCCGAGATATAATGGGATATGAGGTTTATTCAACTTTAGATCTCCAGAAAGCGTACTATCAAGTACCAATGGAAGAAAGTTCGATACCACTCACCACAGTCAGATTTCCAGGAGGGGGATCGCATGAATTTCTTCGAATGCCTTTTGGTTTGAAAAACGCCAGTCAGACATTCCAGCGTTTGGCTGAAGAAATCCTTCAGAATTGTCCATTTGCGAGAGTATATATAGACGACATCATTATTTTTAGTCGCTCCCGAAATGAACATCGCACGCATTTGGAAACGGTTTTGACCAGGCTGGAACAATATGGATTAGTGGTCAAACCTAATAAGAGTAATATTGGTTGCCCTTCAGTTAAATACCTTGGTCATATACTTTCCAAAGACGGTATTAAGCCTTTGGAAGATAAGGTCCAAGCCATAAAGGACGTAACTGAACCCCGAACCGTACGCCAGTTGCAAAGGTTCTTGGGCATGATCAGCTATTATCGTCGATTCATTCCAGGTCTAGCCGGAATTCTTGGATCGTTAACAAGCCATCTCACTCGAGAAAAGAGCACGATCAAGAAATCTTGGCCTATCAACTTGAGTCAAGAAGACCGAGAAAATTTCCAAAAGGCCAAGGACATGTTAAGTGACGTAACCACATTAGCACCTGTAGATTGGGAAAAACCTTTCGAACTAATCACAGATGCCTCAGATGTTGCATTAGGGGCAGTGCTACAGCAAAGAGATCAGGACGTAGTAAGACCGATTGGGTTTTATAGCCGTAAGCTTAATGATCGAGAAAAACGTTATGATACGTTTGGTAAAGAGCTTCTAGCAGTGTATGCAGCAGTGATACACTTCGAGCATTACTTAGATGGTCACAAGTTTAAGTTATTGACCGATCATAAGCCATTGATTAGCATACTTGGTAAGACAGCTAGGCTTAATTACTCTCGTAGAGTAAATTCCCAAATTACACGGTTAGCAGAGTTCGATTTTACTGTGTCTCATATTGCTGGTAAGGAGCATGTGGTGGCCGATGCACTTAGCCGACCGAATGAAGCTGATGTCGAGCTGATATTTCAAGGTCCATTAAAAAATTTAGATGAATCAATGAACGATTTCGTTAGTCAAATCGAGGAAGCGCAAGGATCGGATCCCTTTACATTAGTATTATCTAAAAGACCATAAGTGGCAAGTGGTTGTTATGCGAAATATCTAGAAGTCAACCACGACCATATGTGCCATTGGAGTTACGGGCCAAGATTATCCAAGTGTTGCATGACATGGGTCATCCATCCATTAAAGCCACCATTCGATTGATCAACGACAGATATGTATGGCCGCACATGTCTAAAGACATACGGGTATGGGTAAGAGCCTGTGCCAAGTGTCAAACGTGTAAGGTGTGGAGACATACCAGAACCGAGATAAAAAACATTGGAATACGAAATGGACGGTTCAGACACGTACACATAGACATTGTTGAGATGCCTGAAGTAAACGGAAATAAATACTTGTGTTACGTTGGATCGCTTTATTCCCCAGTTTATCTGGATTGACGGTGTGACCGAATTAAAAGATGCGTCGAATGACCGTTCCATGGGCGAATCTTAGGTGTGCAATCCCATCTTGCAGACACATAATGAAATGCAGTACTCGGAAAAACCGTTGTCTAACATATCAAAATCTTATTCTACTGAATCAGAGCATGAAAATTATTTGTCGACACCAGATGATATTGAAGAACCAGCGAATGTTATATCGGGCGAGATGACGATGTCAGGGACGCCAGTATGCATAAAACGTTCTGGAAGAATACATCGTCAGCCGAAGAACGATGATTACATCTACTATTAGTCGTTCCTCTCTTTTTTTGAGAAGGTGGTGTGTGTAGAGGATGTTGAATCCTCCGCCTTATATAAAATGACCTTGAATGATAAATTTAAATCACCATAGCTGATTGTAACAACTTTATGTAAAAAGAATTTTTTCTTTTTATTTTCCAGAACATTCTTTGTTTAAAGAATTGATTTTTAAAATTGTGCGCTATTTTCAGTTTTTGAGTATCTTGCTTCATGTTTGGTATTGAAATTTCGTCTGCTGTATTTTAACATTTCTTTCCATAATAAACGATTACAACATTATACATTAAACTCTTCCAATCCTTGCCTTGTGTTCTGATATAATATAGCACTGAGGAGGAGCCTTGGAACAGGTATAATTGTTTTATTTGTGGGTCACGTACACATCGAAACAGATTATTGCTGGCATAGCAGCTGTCCGACTCTCACCTTCCATTTGCCATTGTAAGTGTCAATTTAATTATTAAAACATTTGATCATGGTTACCGATATTAAATATGAGGACACATGCAAGTTAGTGCAGGACATAGCGGACTTGAATTTAAGTGACACAAGCAATAATATAAGCATATCAGTCTCTACTGTGAATTTTAGGACTTCCAGCGATCTGGCATCTATGGGGCTTACAGACAAGGATAGGTTAGGGGCCTCAACACTTATATATATATACATACATACATATATATATATATATATATATATATATATATATATATATATATATATATATATATAAACATGTGCAGTTCATATACAACATATATATCAAAATCTATAAATAAGTAATTATGTAAGTTCTCCCAGTGCACAAGATTCATTACAATTGCAGTACATATGTCAAAATACATTATTCTAACTCCACCATAATTGTTCGGTTTACTATATCGAATTCATAGTCGCAATCTTTTAGTTGGATTTATTGGTAATTCTGTTTCCTATAATCCACCTTCCCTGCCATTCGAGATGACTTCATAAAATATGGGGCCTGATGATTTTTCTACAGGTGTCACATTCATGACGTTCATTCACGATTTTATCTCATTTAAATCCCTAATAAATTTGGTTTAACTTTTTCGGTTATATAATTAAATCTATTTACAGCCAGCCCAATTTATCTTAGGACAAGTCTGCATTGGGTACCTGGCTATGTGGGAACTATAACCAAGTCCATTTTCCATGCCGTTATATATATGATTTTACAATTTTTAAATGTATCTCATAATCCACTGATGTGTTGAGGGGTTCTATTTTTTCTCTCTGTTTCAGTAGCTTATTACCTGTATTAACTGATTGTCTTTATACTGTTTTATTTTGTATTTCATTGCTAATGTCCTACTTTTTCTACTTAATTTGGAATCTGGTAGATCCACACTGTTGTGTTTATCCTTATTTGGTTTTTCTAAATCGCTTTATTGATTTTCCGGGTTTACGTTTCCATTAAATCTCCATAGTGTCTCGTTTATGATTTTATCAGTTAATTTTGCCGAATAACCATTTATCCTGAAAAGTTCTTTCAATTTTATCAGCCCTTTTTTCTCTATATTTTAAATCCACAATTTAAAATTTTTTGTTATCATGGATTTTAGAATGCCTATTTTCATCCCAAATGGGCGATTAGAGCAAAAATTTAGGGGGATACCTAAATAAATATCGTTTCTATAAATAACTTATTCTAATATCCTACACATTCTTTTCTTTCTCTTTACAATATATTTTTTCTGTTCTAGTTTATTAGATAAACACAGAAAATTTTCCAACTCCTTATCACCATGATTTCAAACTAAGAAGGTGTCATCTAATAATCTTAAATATAAGTTTGGTTAGAGGGGAGACGTGAACAAAAGATTTTTTAGTAAAACATGAAAATGTCAGCGATTTAGACCGATAACGTTTTTGCCATAAAGAACATTTGACTTTTAGGTGAAATCCCTTTCTAAATAAAAGTATGTAGAGGATTTCCAAATTTGAAACATTTCCATAATACTCATTGACATTATTTTACTACCTTCTAATATTTTGTGGTATTCAGTAAAAATCGTTGGCCACAATCTTTTGAAACATGCACCGTAATTTTATTATGTTATAGGAAGTATTGTAGCTAATGTAAGAGATTCTGCGTGTTAGTTCTCCATTTAGTGCGATATTGTCCTCCTACATAATATCTGGTTGCTGTTATTACGATCCGCGTTCATGATTAATCCATGGCCCTTTCCCGAAGGGAGATGTGAAAAGGCCACAGAATCAAGTCATTGTTTTATTTATCAAAATGTTATTAAGCAAAGATAAAAGTCGTGTTAAATTAGTCACAATAAACACAACAAATAATTAGTCCACTGTATGCTAGGTTTTGAGAGTTATCAATATTGTCAACACAAGTTACCATCTCGGTATAAGATTATTAACAGTTAACAGTAATTAAATCCAAGTTTTGCGTTGTTACAATAATCCACTGTATGCTAGGTTTTGAGAGTTATCAATATTGTCAACACAAGTTACATTCTAGGTATAAGAGTAGTAACAATAAACAATATGCCTAAATCCTGAGTTTGAGCGTTAAGTCACATAAATCCACTGCATGTAACCTGCGTATCGAGCGCGGGTACCTCTTATTATTAAACAAAACCCTAATAATTACAATTAAATTTGCAGTTCAAGAAATCTCAATTAAAACTGTTTGGAACTAACAGAGATTGTTGCTACAAATCGCAATTTAGAACAGAATAGAATAGAATATCTTTATTTGGATTCAAACCACACATGTTCCATCAAAAATAATATTGGAAAATTTACAATATAAAAAAGATATCACATCACATAAATATGTGCAATTAATCTCATGTAGATAAGTAAATCTCACTAGTTGTACTGTACAATATATCAATATCAGAAAGTTCGGCTGTAAGGAGTATTAGATTCATCATCAATAATAGGAAGTATTAAGGTATAATTCGAGTGTAACATTAGGCAGAAAAATGAGAACCATGACTAGCAATTGATTGTATGTATTTTGACTAACATGATGATATAATGCATAACATTTCAATTTTAATAATAAAAAACTTGGAGATAAAAATCTCAAGAAATTATGTTGCTGATAACAATTATCCTTGTCTTTTATTCAACCATGAGAAAGTATTATCATAATCAAAATAAAACTATCAGCAGGATTGTAGACTTTTTCTAGTTCAGTAGATAAAAATTTAAAAGACATTATAGATGGAGGCGTTTCTCCAAGCCTCTTTGGAAAATTATTATAAATTATGTAAATTTTTGAAAAAGAGAATAACTTGCTCGCAACATTTCTAACCAAAGGAGGAGATGAGAAATAAGAGAAATATAGTTTAAAACCAGAATTAGACTATGTTACCTTAAGGAGAACTATATTTGTCAAAATTGAACTTCCTTGGGTTGTAACGCGGAGCCGCGTGTTATAATATATCGATACCACATCATAGTCCAAAGCTGAAGCGGTAAACTTAATTCGCCCCTTTTTATAGATAATTTCCATAGGGGTTGTAAACTATTGTGGAAAATTACATTAGCCAAGCAATGACTCAATTAGTTTGGCATCGGAACTGTTATAAACTGATTTAACGGGATAGTTAACCCTAGCTAGTTGCATCACTACTCTTTCCTACTCGTAGGAAATATAAATTAATATGCCTCACTTATACTGACAATGCTGGTTAGCTTCCTATATTACGTAGGTCATTAAGTACCAGTTGCCGAGCAATTAGTTTCAATAAATATCGTGCTGCTGGTCTCATCTCAACGAAGTTATATCACACCAATTCCTAGCGGACGGCCATAATTTTCGGCGCCGCGTGACCTTATATGAACAGCAACATCTTGGATTAGGCTGCATGTCCCACCCATGGAAGATCATACTAATTCTTAGCATATAGATTATTATCCTCAAACGTCGCTTACATTAATACGCATACCAACCAAAAACGTTGTTTTATATCTTCATAAACGCAAAGTTGAACGGGTTGTCAACTTGATCGCGTAAAACACCGATGGCAACCATAATGGTTATGCTGTTTATCTTTTCAACAATGATAAATCAATGTAAATCAGAAAAAGTTATTAAATTTACGTTTATGTTACAATATGAAACTCGATAAAAACTGGTTTATAGCGCCCTGTATAAACACCAATATCAACCATGAGGTTCATGCTACCTCACTTTACACAAAATCATCGTCAATCAGAGTAATTTATCAGCTTAGCCGTGTAGAAAAATATCAAGACGATAAGGTAATAAACAATTATTATAATCAAGGTTGCGGTCTTGATATAAACACCTGACCCATTAATTACTTACATATGTCATTATAAAATAAGAATTGTATAGTGTAGAAAAGGCAATTCATCCAGTAGACCGGTTTCGTCCTTATTGGGAACTCATCAAGTACTGGCCAGAATTTGTCGCGGACAGGATACGAACCTGGGCACGTCTGCTTCGGAATCTGGTGCTCTAACCAATGAGCTATCCTGCCGCACATTACACTACACACAATTTTCAGTTATATACTAACTAATGTAACTTGGTTAGTCAATTTTTTCCTTTAGGTGGAGCTCATATGGCATCCATTTAGACCCAAAGTTCCAACTAACCATGCCCAATCTGTCATTACTGAACAGACACCACATTACATGGGGAAGTGGTATTGAAATGAACATTTATATAATTAAACGAACATTGGTTGCGCGGGTGGTGATAACAATTATTATAATCAAGGTTGCGGTCTTGATATAAACACCTGACCCATTAAACTTACATACCATTTCTGTAATGGTGTCTGTTCAGTAATGACAGATTGGGCATGGTTAGTTGGAACTTTGGGTCTAAATGGATGCCAAGTAATTAATGGGTCAGGTGTTTATATCAAGACCGCAACCTTGATTATAATAATTGTTATCACCACCCGCGCAACCAATGTTCGTTTAAAGGTAATAAACATACATATTAAAATTCGACAATGAATTTTCTAGGTTCCAAGGCATTTGCCAACGAAAAGCAGAATAACTCGAAATTAGTCTTGCACTATGTCTAAGAGATCATAAAAACGGAATTTCCTAACAAGGGCCTTCGCGTATTGAACCACTATAACATTCTCCACCATGCACCAGCCGACTCGCCTTCTATGCTATTGACCCTTCCTCTTCTACTGTCTGCTTCTAAGCCAGAATTGGCTTCTAATACAAGTTGAGAAGCTTGACTGTATTAAATAAGGAGTTTGAAATGTCTATTATAGATCAAACGATAATTTTCAGGAGAATCCACATAAGATACTGAACAAATTTATGAGAACATAATGGTCCACATGGGTGCAAATGCGGCCAGCCCAAATATTTTGTCTTGTCGATTATCGTCAAATCAACGATGTATCAATTCAGGTGCATCAGATTAATTGATTCAACGCTAAACGAGATTTGTCCCACCTTCTGAACAGTACTCTTTGACTCAAAGATTAAACAGTATGGAAAAGACAGGATGATATTGTGATAAAAATTTGATAATTTGATATACCAACGTCAGTTGTTTGACTTGTTTCAAAGAAGTCTCCTCAAAATTTTTTAGTTAAAAATTCGGTTAGTAATTATCATTATCAAAAAATTTTGGGACAGTAGATTGCAATAGTAGTACTGCTCTCCGTATCTTGGTGCGGTCGCCAGTGTATCGTTCCAGCTAATTAAGTGCCGTACGATGTTATTCAGAAAACCAAATAAAGATTAGGAGAGAGCAGCTAATATGGGTGGTCCATAACTCATTCATAGACAAAGGCTTTCAGAATTTGTGAATGTTTGTAGCATGTGGGTGACAACAAGTCCTTATAGACACTAGCTCTACCTGTCTAGTTCGTTGGTTGGTGATACATTGTGTAAATACACTTGAATAAGTATAATTGACGAGACAAGATGTGCTAGTTGCTATTCGACAGCCTTCACCAATTATGTTGAACATGTACGGCAACACCGAGACGGCTGATCAATTACGTATGACCGGATGTGCAGCAATAATATGTCTGTTGTGACTGAAAAAGCAGAATTAATGACACAGCTTGGTAAAAAGCAAGCAGAACAGTCAGCGTAGATAGTCAGTGCAGCAGAAAAGGCGACAGAAATCACAAATAGCGAACAGAGAAAAATGTTATGCATGGCAGTTGCATCGTGCTTATATAGATGCGAAGTCGTACGCAAATGGTCATACGTAGTTTGAGCGTTCTGATTTGTCTAGCTTATTATTAATTGATATTAATTTTGGCAATATGTCGGCGTATTAGTTTAGGTCTTTACCATATGTTTAATGTTGTAACAACACAAAGCAATTCGCCGACGTATTGCGCAAATTAAATTCAATTCAATTTACGATGCAACAATGAGTATAATGCGAAATTTGCCGTTAACCAATGGTGTGCGAGCAGCCAATAAAGGTTATTTATGCACGATGAATTTACCATGCAAGGCAGTTGTCGCGTTTGCCTTCTGCTGTGCTTTTTCCCGACGTGCTGTCTGCTATCGTCACCTACGCTGATTTTTGGCCTTGCTTTACACACATTGACAATTTCAGTCACACCAATCTTGTTATGTACAACTAGAGAGACGAGCCAGTTACTGCATAACTTCAACAAATTTACTAAGCGGGATTTCAACGCCAAAACAGAAGGAACCACAACCCAAGTCAACCAGAGCTGGTCTCAAGTGTCTAGGAGTACTTCTGGACTATGCTACATTAATTTACCTTCTCGGCATTTGCCAGAGAACGCAAGACCGGCCCTTTTAGGGCCCCCAAAAATACTAACTCAGCCTTCCTGGCACCAAAAATGACTTTCTAACGTCGAACGGCATTTATTTGAAGCTGGGGCGTTTACAAAATTGGCGACGAGGATACTGAGTACCGTTTTTTTCTTTTTAGTCATCAGAAAACATTTGGTAAAAATACAATCAAATGCGTTTCTTTTTCATTTTTTGGGGATTACAATAAATTAATATTTGCGTATACGTTTTACTCTGGTTGTCAATCTCTCTAAGTTGAGGTATTATGGGGAATTTTAGTCGGTATATATTTTTAGAAGGAAGGTTTTCTATTCAATAAATTTCCTACGTACAAAATTGTACATCTTGATGATCTGTGAACGAACAATAACTGTACGAAAGAGTAGAAATGACGTGCTCGACAGATTCACCTGCGGAAGATTCAGTTTCAATTGCGGTACATGGGAAGCACCTTATGCCAGACGACTGCCTAGCATCCCCAATCTAACGGTATGGTAATATTAAGGTCGATGCATTACCTTTAATTCTGCTCGCCATTCGTTTCCGCAATCGTGAATACATTAAAACGTCTGCGTTACAACTCTTGTATCGCATGGATCTACGCCTGCCTAGTCAGCTCACACGTCTACTACCCGCACAGGATGACCCACAAGACGAAGCTACCCGCCTCCGACTTCATTTCGGTAACATGTCTGAACAGCAGCCGAGACATACGCCTCGTCCGGTCTTTGTTCATCCGCAGCTCCTTAGCTGCAAGAGAGCAATCGTTAGCAACGATACTGTTGTTGCCCCACCACAACCAAAGTATCGCGATCCTTACCCGATTTTGCTCAGACAACCCAAATACTTCATTATCATGCAAAGCGCGACAACGAAGCCAGTAAGCATAGAAAGGTTGAAACCGTTTATCAAACCGCCTGATTCTGAGAGCATTCAACCTTCTACACACAACTCAGGCTCCATCTGCCTTCAATCTCAATCAAGCAATAGCTCGCTTTGCATAACGCGTAATTGACTTTTTTAACATTAATTTTTCGCTATTATACGTATCAAAATTTTTAACTTTACGCGCACCACTTGCGCCCTATGTCACGCAACATGACCTATGAATCGATATGATTCTTTTAATCACACACTTGTCTCACGCGGTATAACCAGCTGTTCTTAGCTAACAATTGTGTAGCATTTTGAACAGTTCTTTGGTATTGTGCCATCACTGAGTCAATGTTCGAGTACATATTTTTTATGCAGTTACCTTTTGATTTTCATGTATATATTTTTACATTATAATGTATGTTTCAAACCTGTGCTCTCACTACCTATTTTGGTAGGACCAGCTACTTAGAACTAACGCTTTCCTTTAGCAACACTAAGTAGTTATCAGCTTCATATCATGGTACAGGCCACTTTCAATGCATATCTCAACTTCATCAGTTGCACAGAGACCACTCTACAATTATCACGACCACAAAGTCGAGCACACACTAGCTCCTTTGGGGGTATACAAACATATAGACGGCGATCCAGCCTTCCCAGGTTTTAACTAAAACCTGGCAATTTTTAAAAATAAATCTTGGTGACGCGCGTGGTTTAAAATGGCTCCGACTTTGTTGCATACTGAATTTGAGAAAATAGTTACGGAACTTCAAATTTCCATAAAGGAGTTGAAGGAGGAGAGCAATACAATTAAAAATAAGATGTCTAAGCTGGAGTCGGACGTTAGTAAATATGCAGCAAAATTAGATTTAACAGAAATGAGAAATGAAAATTTAAGCGCCAAAATTGAAGAATTGACCGTGGCGTTAAATGATAAGGTGGATAAATTAAGGGTCGATGTTCAGCCATGAATTGAGTTAGCGGACATAACAAAAGAAGGCAATACATCAACAAAAAACAGTACTTCAGGATTAGAAATATTGAATATATTTTCTAATGAAGTCTCTGCAAGAATTGACAAACAGGATCAGTTAATATTATTTAACCTTAAAGAAAAAGCCGACCCGAATTATGTAGAGAAATTAAATGATTTAATCAGAGACACGACAGAGGCCGAAATAACGAAATGTTACAGGGTGGGCAGGCGGTCTGAACGACCAAGACCGGTTGTGGTGAAACTGTCATAGAGGCCGACGAACATGCAAGTTGAAGATGATAATAAGAAGAAAGGAGAGTATTCTAATTTCCACAATATACGCATTTCTAGAGACAAGATGTTTCTCCAAAGAAAATTGTCAAAAGAAAAAAAGTTGAAGAAAAATCTAGATCAAGGATCATGCAATCTGGAACAAGCTACCATAAAGGGTGTGTCAACTGACTCTAAAATCTTTTTTCTAATCATGATCTTAAGCAGATTATAAAGGAACCAACTAGAGGTTCGGAATGTTTAGATCATGTATATTTAGAAATTGAAACGGTGAAATCACACATTTATGATGTTGTAAGCTACTTCAAAGAATTGGATCACAAACAAATTATTTTACAATGAAACATCTCGAGTAGCAAAACACAGAAACTAAATTTTGAAAACGCACACGTGCGATGTTCTAGTGTAACACGCGGCTCCGTGTTACAACCCAACGAAGGTCAATTTTTACAAACGCTGTGCTCTTTAAGGTCAAATATTCTCACTCTGTCCTTAAACAATATTTCCCTTAGCTGTGATATTAGGAACAATCCTTTCTAGTCTCAAGCAGTTTTAATCGATATTTCTTAAACTGAAATTTTATGTGTAATTAATAGTGTTTTTATAAAAAGAACAGAACCGCGCTGGGAACGAAAAAAACACGCGGTGGACTATTGTGTCATAGTGAACTTATTCCAATTAGTTTACAAATTTGGATTATCCGAACTTCAGAGAACAATATATTAATATCATGTACTGAGTTAGAATCGTTACAAACGGTGATCTTAACACTTGTGAGTTGTGTCATTGAAGTCCTTAAACGATTTACATTCTTTTTATAGTGATAACCTTTAACGATGACTTTTTCCATGTATCATTTGTTTTAAATCGATGGCATAAATGTTGAGCAATTCAGACCTTTGTACGCGAATAACTGATTGAGCATAAAACAATTTTCTATGATAAACTTAAATCATTTTTATTTTTGACGTCTAGACTACGGACAATTTAGCTTAATTGTGAATGACATTTAAATCATATTTTTGCATAAAAACCATTTTTTACAGCTGACAAACATATATTCAATTTTGACTAACTGAGATTAGTGTTTAAGATATAATTTTACATTAAAAAATCTGTATTATTGCCAACCAACTCCTTCAATTCGGATTCACAGTGAATTATATTTATGTGATACATTGTGTGTAATATATACATGAAACCTTTCTTCGGCCTTCTAATATTAACCATCTGAAAAGGAACAGACTGATTGGGTGCTCGGGTAGTAATAAAAGCAACCATTGATAAGTAGTAGGGGTACAAAATCAGGAACGAGATAGCAACAGCGAAAAATACCCCTACATTATGGTGCCCCGGTTCGTCGAACTCACAGCCAGCAAAGAATTAACAAATATCTAGAGTTAAGAAATTCAAGCAATTTGGATGATTACTACAAGATAAGTTAACTCTAAGACACATATCACAGAAAAACACCCTCTCGGGATTATAATGCTTGAAGACAGCTGCACGATGGCGGGTAAGGAAGATGTTACACTGCCATCTGTTCTCGACAACACTCATAAACATAAGATGAGGGCCAGTTCAGGAAATACAGGAAGCCCGATGGGGAGTCCAGCAACAAACCGCATCACCACATGGACACAGTATAAAATATGTCAATTTGATCCTGAATACCTTGATGCGTGGGTCGACGATGTCACTTTACTGGCCAAGGTGTCCAATATAACAGACGAGGGCTCAATATTTCTGAGGGCTTGGGAGACGATCCCAATGTCTTTCAGACGCGGACTCAAAGATATACTGCATCAATACACTGAGGGCACATGTGCGCAGCCATGGCAGAGCCTGCAACGCGCCGTCAAGCAACGTTTGACACCAGATCGAGAAGACAGGCTTACAGAATTAATGAGCCAGATGTCCCTAGGTAGCCGCCCGCCTTCTGAGCTTTGGGGAAATGGAGCACAAAGCCTTAGAGTTCAACCTGCCCAAGGAAATCGTAATGCGACTGTTCATACAAAATCTTCCGCCGGCACTACAAGAGATGGCCACGTTCTTGCGCGAATCCCTCGAAGTACAAGATGACGTTCTGCCGGCACGTCTAGACAAGTGGTGGAAGAAACACCACCACAGCCTACCGGCCCAAGAGAAAGTCCACATCACCCCAAGAATGTTCGAATCACAACCCACCACATCATCAGCCGGAACAAATGTCACGAATGAACGCCTCATCAGCCTGCTCGAGAACCTCACCGTAAGGCCAAATTTGGCCTCAGTCGATGCCATCCAAAACAGACGCGACCAGAGCAGGCGTGACCACCGTCGTCCACCGACCCGGAATAGCGCCAGGAGGTCGACGTCGAGAGACCGAACCACAGTGCCACAGTTACCAGCGGAGTGGTGTCCGAATCATCGCAGCTATGGCCACTCCACACGTTACTGCCTCGGAAACGGCTGCACCTTCCCGCGCACAGACGCGACGTTCAGATGGGCGCGGTCACCCTCAACAATTCAGGAGGATACGCCCATAGAAGGCTCGGAAAACTGGTGGGGTCAGCCTCCGCGGCGGCAGTAGAGGCTGATCACCCCAAGATTGTTGGCCGCTCCACGTCTGATGGCTCGAAGCACGTTGCTTTCGCAGTAGAGCGCAATCAAACTATTGTATTTACAGCGACGGCTCCAGTCAAGTCATGCTTCATACGCCCAAATGCCAGCAACCGGTCTCGTCGTCAGTTGCCACTATCAACATCTTTTCTCATCCGTGACGCAACCTCTGGCGAATTATTTCTCATAGACACTGGATCAGATGTGAGCTTACTACGTCACAATTATTTCGAACCCACCCACCCAGTCGACACCAGCAGTCTGACATGCGCCAATGGTTCCAACATAGCGACGTTTGGGGTACGAGTACACACTATCTCGTTCTCCAACTCAAAAAGATGTTTCAATTATCCGTTCATCATCGCCAAAACGACACGGAACATCATTGGACGTGATTTTCTCGAACACTTCGACCTGACCATTCGTCCAAGAACACGAGAGATACGCACTGCAGACAATCAGTTGCTTACATCAGCGTTAAAACATACGACTCACGCCGAAGCAGTCGCATCCATACAGCTTATTCCTTCAGTTCCTCATGTACCACAACTGGACGAGGTTCTGAAACGTCATGAAGAAATTTTCAAACCTATTTCCTTCATGCCCGACCTCAAGAGGAAGCGGGCTATCACAGCCCACCGTATCATCCTGTCGAAAACACTTCCTCATCCTCCACGAGCACGTCCATTGGCACCACACAAACATAAGGCTGCCGAGCAAGAATTCGCCACACTACGTCAACAAGGCATCTGTACACGATCCAGCTCACCTTTTGCGTCGCCTGTGGTAGTAGTACCAAAGAGTGAACCAGAGACATTCAGAGTGTGCGGGGATTATCGTATTCTCAATTCTTGCACACAGTCTGATTCGTACATCCTGCCAAATCCAGCCGACCTTCTCAGATCTGCTATCGGTCATGCTGTGTATTCAAAATTCTGACTTGGTAAAAGCATACTATCAAGTACCGATGGACAAAGACTCAGTAGCATATACTGCACTCAGATTCATCGGATGTGGCACGCACGAATATCACTATATGCCATTCGGTCTCAAAAATGCCTCGCAAACATTCCAACGCGTTATGGGCGAAATACTAGATGGTCTACCATTTGTAATTCCATATCTAGACGACATCCTGGTATTCTCTAACTCAATGACCGATCATATACAGCATATTGAGATCCTGCTCACACGTCTAGAAGACTATGGCCTCCGACTTCATGGCAATAAATGCGTCTTTGCTCAGAAATCAATTGAATTCCTTGGTCATCAAATTTCCGAAGAAGACATGACACCTGTACCTACTAAGGTTCGTGCTATTCAAGATCTACAGCCTCCAACCACCGTTCGGGCATTACGACGATTCTTGGGCAAGATGAACTACTATTCTTGATTTGTACCCTGCCTTGCCAAGATTCTGGCACCTCTTCACAAATATCTCGTGCCAGAAAGCCGTTTCGTCAAGAAATCACAACCGATTCAGCTCAACGTGGACGACATGCAGGCTTACGAGGATGCCAAAAGGGCCCTATGCAAAGCGACCATGTTACATTCCCCGGATTGGTCTCAACCTTTTGAATTGATAACGGACGCATCCGACGTTGCCATAGGCGCAGTACTTCAACAATCCATCAATGGAATACACCAGCCTATCGCTTTCTATTCGCAAAAACTTCAACCTCGCGAGACGCGATATGATACGTTAGGAAAAGAATTACTTGCAATCTACCGGTCGATCCTACACTTCCATACCTATCTGGATGGCCGAAAGTTCAAGATCTACACTGACCATCTTCCGCTACTTCCGATGCTGAGAGGAAAGAAAGAATATTTATATTCACGTCGTGTCAACTCGCAACTTACACGAATACACGAGTATGATTATGAAGTCACTCATGTTAAAGGATCAGAAAATGTGGTCGCAGACTCCCTAAACCGTCCTGCAGATCTTTGTGCCTCAATACTGTATCCTTCACCTATAAGCATTCAGGAATTGCAAGCAGCTCAGCAAGATGATATATCACTTCGGACATTTGATGTCAATCGACTAAAATCACTTGATTACGACGGAACCCTACTGCAGTGCGAAATAACTGACGTGGGCCCTCGGCCGTTTATACCTGAAAAACTCCGTCACAAGATCTTTGAAGTCTACCATTCATTGAGCCACCCATCTGGCGAAGCATCAGTAGAAATTCTATCCAGAACGTATTTTGGCCTGGCATGCGACGAGATATCAAGATGTGGTCAAAACAATGTCTAGAATGTCAGAAATGCAAAGTGACGAGACACACCAAAACGGCGCCACAAGTCATTCAAGTGCCCAAAGTCCGATTTACACACATACACGTTGATCTGGTAACCTTACCTGCCGTGAACAACATGCGATATCTACTGTCAATACGGGACCGCACCACTCGATGGTATGAGGCCATACCACTTCCAGACATGAAGCAAGAAACTGTCAGTTATGCTCTAGAGTTCAATTGGTTCGCTCGGTTCGGTGCGCCAGCTGAAGTGACAACCGATCGTGGCGCACAATTTCTCGGAGAGGAGTTCACAGCCCTACTGCAATACTACGGTGTCAAACACTCCGTGACCGCGGCTCGCAACCCGAGAGCAAATGGTTTCGTTGAAAGACCACACCGAGAACTGAAAGCGGCGCTCAAGGCTAGCCCAGAAGAAAATTGGCTTGCGGCTCTACCGAAAGTACTCCTATCAATGCGTACAAGACCTCGTGAGCCGATCAAATGTAGCTCCACTGAAATGGTATTTGGCGAATGTCTACCGCTGCCTGGCCAACTAGTCTGATCACGCTCTGAAACTGCATTAACGATGAACGATCCGACATTTCTGTTTCCACTTCGCAGTTTTCTACAATATAACGCTCAGAATTGGCCGATCTGTCCTACACGTCAGCAACATGGCCCAATCTATAAACGCAAAGATTTTGATAGCTGCAAATGGTTCTTCATCAACAACGATATGGATAACAGGATTTTAGCCAAACCGAAGCGCGGTCCTTATCGTGAGTTAGATCGACGTCAGAATTACATCATTCTGGAGATTAATTGCAAAGCTGAAGCGGTCTCCAAGCACAGACTATCCCCAACCGACGTTGATCCAGATGACCTGCTGTTTCGCGATGTAGACCTATCAGGCGGTGAAGAAACGAGAACGCCACCCCCAGACAGTCTTGCTAACATCGGATTGACGCCCGACGTCCCATCAACAACCGAGCCAACTGAAGCCGTCACGCCGCCGCGAGATATAGAAGAACCAGAATCAGTGTTGTCAGACCCAAAATCATTCATTACACGGTACGGCAGAGCAATAACACTTCCTGGAAGGTTAGCCCCCTTCATGGTGTACTAATTTTCATTGTCGGGGGGGTGTATATAACACGCGGCTCCGTGTTACAACCCAACGAAGATCAATTTTTACAAACGCTGTGCTCTTTAAAATCAAATATTCTCACTCTGTCCTTAAACAATATTTCCCTTAGCTGTGATTTTAGGAACAATCCTTTCTAGTCTCAAACAGTTTTAATCGATATTTCTTAAACTGAAATTTTATGTGTAATTAATAGTGTTTTTATAAAAAGAACAGAAGCGCGCTGGGAACGAAAAAAACACGCGGTTGACTATTGTGTCATAGTGAACTTATTCCAATTAGTTTACAAATTTGGATTATCCGAACTTCAGAGAACAATATATCAATATCATGTACTGAGATAGAATCGTTACAAACGGTGATCTTAACACTTGTGAGTTGTGTCATTGAAGTCCTTAAACAATTTACATTCTTTTTATAGTGATAACCTTTAACGATGACTTTTTCCATGTATCATTTGATTTAAATCGATGGCATAAATGTTGAGCAATTCAGACCTTTGTGTGCGAATAACTGATTGAGCATAAAACAATTTTCTATGATAAACTTAAATCACTTTTATTTTTGCCGTCTAGAAGACGGACAATTTAGCTTAATTGTGAATGACATTTAAATCATATTTTTGCATAAAAACCATTTTTACAGCTGACAAACATATATTCAATTTTGACTAACTGAGATTAGTGTTTAAGATATAATTTTACATTAAAAAATCTGTATTATTGCCATCCAACTCCTTCAATTCAGATTAACAGTGAATTATATTTATGTGCTACATTGTGTGTAATATATACATGAAACCTTTCTTCGGCCTTCTAATATTAACCATCTGAAAAGGAACAGACTGATTTGATGCTCGGGTAGTAATAATAGCAACCATTGATAAGTAGTAGGGGTACAAAATCAGGAACGAGATAGCGACAGAATAAAGTACCCCTACACTAGAATCAACTGGAATCTTTTTAGAGAGTTAAGCATACTGATTGATTGTGAAAGTTTTATATCATGAACACTGACGAATTTGTTTCTTCTGTTTCAATGTTATTATCTGATATATTTCAGGCATCTACGTATACGGATATTATACCGAAACGAATCAATAGGAAATTATGTAAACTAAGAATTAAACGAGATAATATAATAAAGTGTAGTCCTATCAATAGTGTTAAACAAATGAGGTTAGATTTGAATGATAAAGAAATTAATTCATCATTACTGATAATTCGCCAAAGATTAGAACGAATTATTTTGGCCAAACTGAATAGTAATCCTAGACTAGGATACAAACTCCTCACAGATTACAGTAAATATAAGGAAAGGTTAAAGCTTATATCACCTGTGGATAAGACTGAGTATGAATTTATCTGTGAATTGGATGAAGTATTTGGCAATTTGATATGTAATTCACAGAATGAAAGAAATTTCATGGAACTACCTGATTTTTTGTGAGACCAGGAACCAGGACTTCTTATTGACAGTGATGAATTGATAAAATTAATGTTAAAAATCAAATCAAAAAAACAGAAAGATGGATTGATAACTTATTCAAAGGTTGTGGATTTGACCGCATTTTTCTTGTGTGGGACAATTGATAGCACTCTTAGGTCGGTAAAATCTTGAATTTTCATCATTTTCAGGTGATGTAATTTTTGGCCTCAATTGATGGGTTCTCACTTGTCCCTTCTTTTTTAAGCCTTCCATTAGCTGATTGTCTGAAAATGACGTTGGAACAAGATTTTACATTGTTCTTTTACCTAATTTTCGAGACCGAATTTCCAGTCTCATCTTCAGGGTTGACACAATACGCACAGGAATAAAACACAACTTGTGGCAAATGTGGTATCCTCATTCAAGACAGATATATTTATATTTATTTTAATTCCAAATGTATTTTTTAATTGTCTTCCTAATATCCAGTCTTCATACCTAGTCTCTAATACTCAAATGTATACAAAAACTTATCCTTATCTCCCTCCGCGCACACAATCACCTATAAACATGTATATTTTACTAAAGTGACATTTTTATTGAATAACTATAAGCACATCTAATGGATTGGCATACACGCCTATCAATGATGTCCATATTTTAATTTCTGTTCCAGACGCATGCAAAGATCAACAAAATTTTGTTTTCAGTATTGCAGTAATCCTCACATGCCCCCAGTTTACCTAATCCCATCCAGCTTGCAATCGGTTATAGACCGAGAGAGAGTTTAATATATTTGTTGAAAGAATATATAGTATTATTATCGTTTTGACAAGACCGAATACGGAGTCTACACTAACGAATTTCGCTCTCAACCAAATACACATTAATACGTAACACGCGGCTCCGCGTTACAACCCAACGATGCTCAATTTTGACAAATATGATACTCTTTAAGGTCAAATAATCTAACTCTGTTCTTACACAATTACTTATTGAAGACGCCTTATCAAAACTAGGACACGAGTTCCTACAGCTAACTGAATGATGCACAGACTCAGCTGCTCGATTGCTTCGATTTGCACTTATGTAAGAAAATCAAGGTGGGCTGATCACAATTAGGCAGATTTGATTTTTCTCCTGGAAAGGACTCAACTGTTGTCAATGTCAGGCCTTGTTTATTACTGTTCTTTGCTGCCTCCGCGTGAGGAGAGTTCTCGTTAGTAGATGAATCGTACTTTATATTAAGGACACTGGAAGGCGACACTTCATGACAGTCGATAAATAGGAATGTCGAGGTAACCATCTGTTTCCACTGTGTAAAATTACATGTCTGATCATGGGTGTCTTACGATCTACAACGCTGTTTGGGGCTAAGATAAACACCGAATGAAGAAGGTTACCTCGACTTTCCTACTTATCGACTGCCACGAAGAGTCGCCTTCCAGTGTCCTCAATTTAAAGTACGATTCGTCTACTAAAGGGGAACTCTCCTCACGCGGAGGCAGCAAAGAATAGTAATAAACAAGGCCTGGCATTGACAACAGTTGAGTGCTTTCCAGGAGAAAAATCAAATCTGCCTAATTGTGATCAGCGCATCTGCTTTTCTTACATAAGAGCAAATCAAAGCAATCGAGCGGCTGAGCCTGTGCATCATTCAGTTAGCTGTAGGAACTCGTGTCCTAGTCTTGATAAGGCGTCTTCAATAAGTAATTGTGTAAGAACAGAGTTAGATTATTTGACCTTAAAGAGTACCATATTTGTCAAAATTGACAACGTTGGGTTGTAACGCGGAGCCGCGTATTACAAATACTCATATCCTATATAAATTAGTTTCTCCATTAAAATATCTGTGTCGAAATCATGTATATACCTATATAAATAAATTAGTATTATTTTATATTTATTTAAATGTTTTTATTTATTATTTATATTATTATATATATATATATATATACTCACTTCTTATAAAAACATCCATTTATATATAATTCCACACGCTATATATTATGTATATATAGATAAGCATGTAAGCATCCATGTGGGTTCTTCCTACATCTTTAATATATATCTATATATCCATCATATATATATATATATATATATATATATATACGTGTATACACCATATATATATATATATATATATGAATATCATACAAGCAACACTGTGAGTCCCTCAACGGATAAATTATATCAGTCAAAACGCTTTTGATAATATTTATATATCTATTTTTATGTCTATCTATATACATATATATCTAGCCCTATATATATGTGTGTATATATATGTATCTATAAGCAATGAAATGGGTTCTTTGACCTTCAATGACTTACAATTCACCCTGGGTGTATAGTATATATACTATTTTTACTCACAATTTATATGCATATATAAATATCAAAACATTTATATAAAAACACGTCTACACCAATTATATATATATATATATATATATATTTATTTATAATTACATATAATGCATATCTCAATCTACATAAGCAACCATGTGAGCTCTTCTTACTTTATATATAAAATCTAAATAATCTCCTACATATATCTTGTGAATATCTAAATAAGCATTTAAGCAACCATGTGAGTTCGCCCCACATCTTAAATGAATATTTAGAATCATTGATATATAGATGTTTCTGCGTAATATGTATACAAATATAGATACACTTATAAATATATTTATATAATAAATTAGCAATCTTTACTATTTAAATTTTATTTTTACTTATTTATAATTATATACACCCACATCTTATAAAAACATCCAATTATATATACGTCCACACGCTATATCTACGTATATATAGATAAGCATACAAACAACCATGTGGTTTAAATACTGTTTGTTGCGAAGAACTAATATATATGCAAGTATGTATTAGGTTTTGCGAACCTAGTTACAAATTAGTTCAGTTGTGACCAGAAGGATAAACCAAAGGCAGCATGAATGGAAAGTATAATCTCATGCAGTAAGCCAGTAAGCACGAAACGAATGTGCATGAGATTATACTTTCCGTTCATGCTGCCTTTGGTTTATCCTTCTGGTCACAACTGAACTAATTTGTAACTAGGTTTGCAAAACCTAATACATACAACCATGTGGGTTTTTCGCACATCTTTTATAAATATCTATATATCCATCATATATATATACGTGTATACACGATATATAATATGAATATCATACAAGCAACACTGTGAGTCCCTCAACGGATAAATTATATCAGTCAAGAAGTTTTTTGTTAATATTTATATATCTATTTATATATCAAAGTTTATATATAGTCATATATTTATGCATATATATAAATGATTTGATATCAAAATCGAAAAGAGTAACAAGTGGAATTCCACAGGGAACAAGTTTGTGGCAGTAGAGGCCCTTTTGTCACTACCATAAGAGAGTCTCTGGGATGCCAGGCCCGGAAAATCCATATATGCGGAATGATCATCTGATTTGTAACTCTTAAGTTCCTCTGAACTATCCTTTAAGCTACAATCATTAAGTCCACTTGCTAACTGCTCTGTATCCTCAATATTTAATAAACCAGCCATAATATTATTAAATTACTTGCAATTTATATATTATATTAATTAAGCTTACCAGGATACGCTGATATTCACGGTTTACAGAACAAGATGATTGATACCTTAAAACAAATATCCACGTCAATTACCTGAAGCAAATTTGTTGTTCTTTTCGCTGATAATTAATAAGAACAATAGTTGACTATACTACAATAATTTATTAGCAAAGATATCGTAGATGGAACCACGCAGTGTTCCGCTTGTACGCTTCAGCAACACATAAAAAACTCCCTTTTTACCTTCGACAAGACAAGTCAAAAACTTCAACAATATGAACAAAGGAACTTCCAAAAAGATTTACAATACTTTTTTTCAAAAAATACAATATTGTTTTACGAAACCAGCGATAACATCAAATGTCCAAAAATAAAAATTGATTTATTTTTATATGAGGAGTTAATTGATGTCTAATAATTAAATTAACCTCCACAAGGAGCCTCTGTGGAGGAAGTTAAATCCTCCGCCATATGTAAAGTAACATTGACTGATAAATTTAAACCACCATGGCTGATTGTAACGAATTTTATTTAAAAAGAATTTTTTCTTTTTATTTTCCAGAACATTCTTTGTTTAAATACTTGACTTTGAATTGTGCGCCATTTTCAGTTTTTCGAGTGTCTCGCTCCTTGACTGGTCTTGTATATTTTGGTCTGCTGCATTTTAACATTTTTCTCTAGTAAACGAATACATCTCATCAAATATATTACTCCATCAATTGCTTTTGTTCTAATATAATATAATATTGAAAGGAGACGTCCTGGAACAGGTAATTTGATTCTTCTGTTGTTCACGTATATCTCTTTCCAGATTATTTGTTCGGGAGATTGACACGATCCAACTTTCGCATTCCGATTGCCTAACATTAAGTGTCGATTTAATTGTTATACCATTTAGACATGGAGACCGATATTAAATTTGAGGACACAAGTAGGTTAGTGCAGGATATTGCGGAATTGAACCTAGGAGATGTAAATGGAAATATAAGCATATCAGACTCTACTGTGAATTTTAGGACTTCAAGCGATCTGGCATCTATGGGGCTCTCAGACTCGAATAGGTTAGGGGCCTCAACAAAATTTGGCGACCGCGCCAGTCCAAGAATTTTAAGTCTACCACAGTACAAATCAGAAAAACATTCAAGTTGGGTAGGAGATGCCCAAATGATATTTAGTGCTTATAATATTGTAAATCCAATGGAGAAATTTGTTGCAGCATGGATGGCATTGCCTGAAAATTTCCGAAATGCTTTGGAAAATTTCAGAGACAGAACTGTGGAAGAAAAGCCGTACAATGCATTTGAGTTATTAATGGCTGAAATTCAACAGAGATATCAGCCTGGAAGATCAGCGCAAATGTGCGAATTATTACGCTTAGAAAAAATGGGGCGTCAATTACCATCCGAATTTTATGAACGCCTTTGTACAAAAGCTTCCAGGTTGAATATATCTAGAGATGTAGTCAACTCCATTTTAACAGCTGAGCTACCAATTAAGCGTAGAACAACATGGGAAGTATTTGACACAATGAGCATACATTGGCCAACAAAACTCAGAGGTTTAGACGGCGTGTATAAACAGCAGGAACCACAAGTACATGCTGTAATAGCAGATTCTGTCACGATGCAGCCAGTCAGGGCAGATACCGAAAACAACCTGACTATACAAGAAACCTTGCGTTTCTTATGTAGAGAAGTTGCTAGCTTACGTAGTGATATTGCACAACTTCAGAGTCAGGATAGGTACACTAGACGTCGAGGGAGTCACTCGCGTCAACGCTTCGAAGGGCCACGCGGATGGTGTAAGGCACATTGCGAATACGGACGCAGTGCGAAGTGCCAAGGTGAGAATTGTATATACCCGCGATTAGGTGGACCCAAATGGAAAGGAAGCACAAAACCGGTTGAGAGAAATCCATCACCGGGAAAAGGACAAAACCCCCGCTAGTAGGAGCCGTAGAGGGGGTTCCATTGCAAAGGCTCCCAGATATGCCTTTAAAAGGCATACTCAAAGCTAAAGATGCGACTAGAGCAAATAGCACCGAGATAGAAGGCAAGAGAGTCCGATTCTCACTAAGCGGAGATCTGGAAAACATTGCCGGATTGTCCAGCAACAAGTTCATTATTAAGGATGAATTATCTGGATTAGAATTTCTCATCGATACGGGTGCTGAGGTAAGCATAGTTAGGTCAGACGTGGTGGAAGCAGATTGCCCCACATTTGATTATCAACTATGGGCCGCTAACGGTAGTCCGATAGGAGTGAAAGGGATGAAAGAAATGTCGGTAACGTTAGGCCAGAAATCTTCCTTCCGATGGAATTTTCTAGTAGCCGATGTCAAGGACCATATCATTGGCATGGATTTCTTGACACATTTCAAGCTGACATTAGACCCCAAGGCTAGGACTATCGCAGAAGGCGTAGGGATATCAACACATACTGAGTCTAACACGTCGGCAGTTAGAACAGTCCTCTTACCTCGTCCAACAGTCGCACATGACTTTGCCGATATAATCGAGAAGCACCTAGCAGTGTTTCAACCTTTCAGTGCCAAAAGGATAGGTTTGAAGACAGGAGTAGAACACCAAATAGAATTGGTGGCTCCGTTGCCTTGTTCACCAAAGGCTCAACCATTGGCACAACACAAGCAACAAGTTGCTTTGTCCGAATTTCACCAATTGCGCGAAGAGGGGATTTGTAGAAGGTCAAATTCCAATTTTGCTTCCCCAATAGTGGTAGTTCCCAAACCTGAACCGGGTCAATGGAGGGTTTGTGGGAATTATCGTCTATTAAACTCAGTGACGAAGGGTGATTCTTATCCTCTCCCTAACCAGAGTACTTTGCTCCGAGATATAATGGGATATGAGGTTTATTCAACTTTAGATCTCCAGAAAGCGTACTATCAGGTACCAATGGAGGAAAGTTCGATACCACTCACCGCAGTCAGATTTCCAGGAGGGGGATCGCATGAATTTCTTCGAATGCCTTTTGGTTTGAAAAATGCCAGTCAGACATTCCAGCGTTTGGCTGAAGAAATCCTTCAGAATTGTCCATTTGCGAGGGTATATATAGACGACATAATAATTTTTAGTCGCTCCCGAAATGAACATCGTACGCATTTGGAAACGGTTTTGACCAGGCTGGAACAATATGGATTAGTGGTCAAACCTAATAAGAGTAATATTGGTTGCTCTTCAGTTAAATACCTTGGTCATATACTTTCCAAAGACGGAATTAAACCTTTGGAAGATAAGGTCCAAGCCATTAAGGACGTAACGGAACCCCGAACCGTACGCCAGTTGCGAAGGTTCTTGGGCATGATCAGCTATTATCGTCGATTCATTCCAGGTCTAGCCGGAATTCTTGGATCGTTAACAAGCCATCTCACTCGTGAAAAGAGCACGATCAAGAAGTCTTGGCCTATAAACTTGAGTCAAGAAGACCGAGAAAATTTCCAAAAGGCCAAGGATATGTTAAGTGACGTAACCACATTAGCACCTGTAGATTGGGAAAAACCTTTCGAGCTAATCACAGATGCCTCAGATGTTGCATTAGGGGCAGTGCTACAGCAAAGAGATCAGGACGTAGTAAGACCGATTGGGTTTTATAGCCGTAAGCTTAATGATCGAGAAAAACGTTATGATACGTTTGGCAAAGAGCTTCTAGCAGTGTATGCCGCAGTGCTACACTTCGAGCATTACTTAGACGGTCATAAGTTTAAGTTATTGACCGATCATAAGCCATTGATCAGCATACTTGGTAAAACAGCTAGGCTTAATTACTCTCGTAGAGTAAATTCCCAAATAACACGGTTAGCAGAGTTCGATTTCACTGTGTCTCATATTGCTGGTAAGGAGAATGTGGTAGCAGATGCACTTAGCCGACCGAATGAAGCTGATGTCGAGCTGATATTTCAAGGTCCTTTGAAAAGTTTAGATGATTCAATGCATGATTTCGTTAGTCAAATCGAGGAAGTGCAAGGATCAGATCCCTTCACATTAGTGTTGTCCAAAAGGTCAGGATATGTTCATAAGCTCATAAGTAGCAAGTGGTTGTTATGCGGAACATTTAGAAGTCAACCACGACCATATGTGCCGTTGGAGTTACGGGCCAAGATTATCCAAGTGTTACATGACATGGGTCATCCATCCATTAAAGCCACCATTCGATTGATCAAAGACAGATACGTATTGCCGTACATGTCTAAAAACATACGGGTATGGGTAAGAGCCTGAGCCAAGTGTCAAACGTGTAAGGTGTGGAGACATACCAGAACCGAGATATAGAACATTGGATTACCAATCGGACGGTTCAGACACGTACACATAGACATTGTCGAGATGCCTGAAGTAAATGGAAATAAATGCTTGCTGACTATGGTAGATAGATTTAGTCGTCAATTTGAAGTGGCGATTTTAAAAGACATGAAAGCGCAAGAAGTCTTGCTCGCGTTTCTACATAATTGGATATCGCGTTATGGTGTTCCGGAAAAGGTCACTAGTGATCGTGGTAGTCAATTTATGTCAGAGCTTTTCGTAAGATCCCTCAACATCATGGGAACCACTATAATACATACTAGCGCGTATAACCCACGAGCGAATGGGATGGTAGAAAGGCTACATCGTGAACTGAAAGCTGCATTAAGGTGTACTAGTGGAACAAGCTGGATACACGATCTTCCTATAGTACTACTCGCCATGCGCAACAGATATAGGGCACAATTAGGAACTTCCATAGCAGAATTGGTTTATGGAGAACCATTAAGGTTGCCTGGAGATCTTCTAATAGAAACTCCAAGTAGTCTTGATTGGGCTTCTAGTTATGTAGATTGGTTTGTAGGAGCACTTAGAGACAAGATGTGTCGTTTGGCCCCGACCAAGACTAGAAAAGCTAAAACCAAATGCTATGTGTCCTCTGATTTAAAATCGGCTTCGCATGTGTATATAACTAATGAGAATAGGAAGAACTGCCTAACACCATTTTATAAAGGACCATACAAGGTCAAGAGGATGACTGACAAGAATGTCATCATAGAAATAAATGGCATTGAGGATTGTGTTACGTTGGATCGTTGTATTCCCCAGTTTATCTGGATTGACAATATAACTGAATTAACAGATGCGTCGAATGACCGTTCTATGGGCGAATCTGATGTGTGCAATCCCACCATGCAGGCACATAATGAAATGCAGAACTCTGAAGAAGCGTTGTCTAATATAGCAAAATCTTATTCTACTAATTCACGGCATGAAAACTATTTGTCGATACCAGATGATTTTGAAGAACCAGTGAATGTTGTACCGGGCGAGATGACGACGTCAGGGGCGCCAGTATGCACAACTCGTTCTGGAAGAGTGCATCGTCAGCTGAAGAACTATGATTACGTCTATTACTAGACGCCTTTTTTTGAGAAGGTGGTGTATGTGGAGGAAGTTAAATCCTCCGCCTTATGTAAAATAACATTGACTGATAAATTTAAACCACCATAGCTGATTGTAACGAATTTTATTTAAAAAGAATTTTTTCTTTTTATTTTCCAGAACATTCTTTGTTTAAATACTTGATTTTAAATTGTGCGCTATTTTCAGTTTTTCGAGTATCTCGCTCCGTGACTGGTATTGTAATTTTGGTCTGCTGCATTTTAACATTTTTCTCTAGTAAACGATTACATCATCATCAAATATATTTCTCCATCAATTGCCTTTGTTCTGATATAACATAATATTGAAGGTGACGCCTTGGAACAGGTATATTTGATTCATCGGTGGTTCACGTTTATCTCATTCTAGATTATTGCTGAGTGGAACAGCTTTCCAACTTTCGCATTCCGATTGCCTAACAGTAAGTATCGATTTAATTGTTATCCCTTATATTCATGGATACCGATATTAAATTTGAGGACACAAGTAGGTTAGGTGCAGGACATATCGGACTTGAACTTAGTGACGCAAATAATAATATAAGCCTATCGGACTCTACTGTGAATTTTAGGACTTCCAGCGATTTGGCATCTATGGGGCTTTACAGACTCGAATATGTTAGGGCCTCAATAATTTAGTAGATATTTGATATCATTAGGCTGAAAATGGAACAGTAAAGAGTTGAGAGCTTTTGCAACAGGTAACAGAACAGACTTAATTATTTTCATGATGCTGTGATGAATGATGGGTTTGAGTTTAAATTTATGCAAGAAATAAAGGATTTAGGCACAACTATTCAATGTACAGCTTCTGCTGAGAGACATATTGAAAGGATAGTAGGCAGTGCCAAGAAAAGATGGGCACTAATAAATAGAAATATCCTATCGAATGTCTTTAAAAATTTAAATGTATATAATATAGATTAGACGATACTAGAATATGCTGCCGCTACTTGGAATCCATTAAAAAAGGGTTTGTCTAATAAGATAGAAGCTGTACAAAGAAAAGTTTTGAAACAAATTAGTCCTATCTCCTGCACTATATACGCCACTAGATTACAGTTTGTATCACTGCAAACTTTGTGGTTTCGGAGGATGTGCTTTTGCATAAAAGTTTTCCACTTGAACCAGTGGACTGGTGCCTATATGAATCCAATAAGAAGGAGTCATGAAGTTGGAACTAGATCTGGACATTTGACAATATCTCCTCCTTTGGTGGGGAATGCTGCGAGCAAGTTAATCTCTTTTACGAAAATCTACAAAATTTATAATCAGTTGCCAAAAGGGCTTAGAGAAACGCCTCCATCTAAGATGTCTTTTAAATTTTTATCTACTGAACATGAAAATGTATACAATCCTGCTGATATTTTTAATTTTGATTATGATAATACTTTTTCATGGTTGAATAAAAAGACAAGAATTATTGTGTTCAGCAACATACTTTCTTGAGATTTATATCTCCAAGTTTCGGATTATTAAAATTGAAATGTTATGCATTATATCATCATTTAACAATAATTGATTGCGTTGGTGCTCGTAACAATTCTTTAAATCAAGTTTGCGAGCTTGAAGTAAACACCAGTCCCATTTTATTTAACCAGTCGTCGAACAACATAACAAAACTACCGCCATCCACAACGCATTAACGCGTTTCGACCTTCTATGATCATCATCAGAGTAAGACAGCAAACTGTTTATTGAGGATCACACCGCATTGAATATATAGGGAAATCAATTTTAGATATGCGGCTCTCACCTCTAGCAGTCTCGCATACACTGAACTTGACTGGAAATGTCGGCTGCACAATTTCTATGAAGTCACGAACATAAATTGTTTGCAGCTTTCGCCACATATACATATATATGCAATACAATTTAACAATAATTGATTGCGCTAACGGAGGTAACAATTCTTTAAATCAAGTTTGCGAGCTTGAAGTAAACACAAACCCCATTGTATTTAACCAGTCGTCGAACAACATAACAAAACTACCGTCAGCCGCAACGCACTGACGCGTTTCGACCTCCCATGATCATCATCAGAGTACGACGGCAAGCTGACTATCAGAATAGAATAGAATAGAATATCTTTATTTGGATTCAAACCACACATATTCCATCAAATAATAAAATTGGAAATTGTACAATATATATTAAAAAAATTATCACATCACAATAATTGTGCAATTAATCTCATGTAGATAGGTATATCTCACTAGTTGTACAATACAATATATCAATATCAGAAAGTTCGACTGAAAAGAATAATATATACATCATCAAATTAGGAACAATTAAGGTATAATTCGAGTGTAACATTATGCAAAAATTGAGAACCATGACTAGCAATTGATTGTATGTAATGTTAACTAATTTGAAGATATAGTGCATAACATTTCAATTATAATAATACAAAACTTGGAAATAAAAATCTCAATAAAATCTGTTTCCGATAACAATTATCCTTGTCTTTTATTCAACCATGAGAAAGTATTATCATAATCAAAAAAATAAAAGATATCAGCAGGATTGCAGACTTTTTCAAGTTCAGTAGATAAAGTTTTAATAGACATCTTAGATGGAGGCATTTCTCTAAGCCCCTTCGGCAATTGGTTATAAATTTTGTAGATTTTCGAGAAAGAGAATAACTTGCTCGCTACATTCCCCACAAAAGGAGGAGATATTGCCATATGTCCAGATCTAGTTCCAATTTCATGACTCTTTCTTATCGGAGTCATATAGGCACCAGTCCACTGGTTCAGATGGAAAACTTTTATACAATAACACATCCTCCGAAACCACAGAGATTGCAATGACGCAAACTGTAATCTAGAGGCGTATATAGTGCAAGAAATAGGACTAATATGTTTCACAACTTTTCTTTGTACAGCTTCTATCTTATTAGACAAACCCTTTTTTAATGGATTCCAGGTAGCGACAGCATATTCTAGTACCGGTCTAATCCATATTATATACATTTGAAGTTTTATATCATTTGATAAGATATTTCGATTTATTAGTGCCCATCTTTTCTTGGCACTGCCTACTATACTTTCAATATGTCTCTCAGCAGAAGCTGTACATTGAATAGTTATGCCTAAATCCTTAATTTCTTGCATAAGTTTAATCTCAAACACATCATTAATAACAGCATCATGAAAATAAACATAATGAAAGTTTGTTCTGTTCCCTATTTTTAAAGCTTTCGTCTTTTTATTGTTTATTCTCAGCCCTAGTGTAAACAAATATTTACTCAAATCATACAAATCTAAAGTCACATTATTTTTGGAGAATTCGACATTCTTTGGATCAATTGGGAAGATTATTTTTAAATCATCAGCGAATTTGCAAACTCGACCGTTAAGGATCTTAGTTTCCAAATTTGCAAATACAATTTTAAATAAAATTGGCCCCAAGCTTGATCCCTGTGGAACTCCACTCGTTACTCGTTTCGATTTTGATATCAAATCGTTTACTTGAATACTCATTCGTCGATTATATAGATAGTATTTAAGTAATCTAAAAATATTCGGATCAATATTCAACAAACTAATCGCATTCAAAATAGCATCAAAAGATATAGAGTCAAAAGCTTTTGAGATATCTATAAATACAATTAATGCATCTAACTTATTCTCGTCTAATGTGATTACATGTTTCCACATGGAAAGCATATTAGTAGTTGTCGATCTACCTTTCGTAAAGCCATGTTGACATAAGTCAAAATCAGCCGGTAACATACGTTCTAAATGATCTAGTATCAATCGTTCTATTATCTTCAAAAACGAAGGGATAATAGAGATTAATCTATAATCACTGGCGCACGTTGGCTTACTAACTTTTGGCAACGGCTTAGCTACTATCGTTAATATATCGATTGGTAATTTCCCATCCTTCAAAATTCTATTTATAAAGTTGCAGAGTGCATTCCTAAATGTTAAGGGTAATTGAATCAGATTATCAATCGAAATACCAAGGTGATCTTTTTGTTTTTTTGATTTGATTTTTAACATCAATTTTATCAATTCATCACTGTCAATAACAAGTCCTGGTTCCTGGCCTCCCAAAGGATCTGATAGTTCTATAAAAGTTCTCTCATTCTGTGGATTGCATATCAAATTGACAAATACTTCCTCCAATTCACAGAGAAATCCAGACTCAGTTTTATCCACAGGTAGTATAAGCTTTAACTTTTCCTTGTATTTACTGTAATCTGTGAGGAGTTTAAATCCTAATCGAGGATTACTCTTCATTTTGGCCAAAATAATTCGTTCTGATCTTTGACGAATTATTAGCAGTGATGAATTAATTTCGTTATCAATGGAATCTAACCTCATTTGTTTAATACTATTAATAAGACTACACTTTATTATATTATCTCGTTTAATTCTTAGTTTACACAATTTCCTATTAATTCGTTTCGGTATAATGTCCGTAAACGTAGATGCCTGAAATAAAACAGATAATAACGATGAAACAGAAGAAACAAATTCATCAGTATTCAAGAAATAAAAACTCTCATAATCAATCAGTATGCTTAATTCTCTAAAGAAATTCCAGTTGATTCTGGAACAGTGCACGTGTGCATTTTCACAACTTAATTTCTGTGTTATGCCACTCAAGAATTTCCATTGTAAAATAATTTGTTTATGGTCCAATTCTTTGAAATAATTGACAACATCATAACTGTGCGATTTCACCATTTCAATTTCTAAATATACATGATCTAAGCATTGCGAACCTCTAGTTGATTCATTTATAATCTGCTTGAGATCATGGTTAGAAAAAAAATTGGATAATTCACAGTCCTGTAACTTATTAAAGTCACCTACCACTACATTATAGCCATGGCAGTCAAAGATAGATTGAAAAGAATTGGTAAATGTTTGATCATCAAATAAAGTAGCATACGGCGGTCTGTAAACCGCTGTTAAGATCAGATTATCAAATTGTATAGATAAGAAATCAATGATAGCATTATCATCACTAGTATGTAAAATTTTCGCCTTAAATACAGATTTACAATAAATGAGTACTCCTCCACCTCTTTTATCCAGCGATCTGTCCTTTCTGAATAAAGAATAGTGAGGAATATCAAATTCATGGTTTTTAATATCCTTGTTAAGCCAGGTTTCAGATAATATTATAAAATCGAAATCGTTACTTATTATAAAATTACACAGTAAAAAGTTCTTATTTTTAACACTTCGAAAGTTAGCATAAAATAGAGTAAATGTAGAAAGCGACTTATCTAAACAAGTGTCGACTTTTACTGATTCAACCTTGATGGCTTCTTTACTATTCTTTTCCCGGGCCTCGAGGCCATACTTCCTTTCCCCCTCTGTCCACAACAGTTAATAACGATACATCGTTTTTTGATGTTGCAGTCTCACTCGATTGATTCCGTTTAACAGCTTGATCAGACATTGGCGGTTTCCGTTCCTGATTGTTCTTTAACTTTTTTACTTTTGCCAACTTCCGTTGGAGGAACGTTTTGTCCCGTCCAATAAATATGCTGTGAAAGCTCAAATTCTCCTCTTTCTTTTTATTGATAGATTCTAATTGCATATTTGTTGGCCTTTTTGATAATTTTACAATTACAGGCCTTGGACGATCAGCTCGTTTCCCCACCCTATAGCATTTAGCAATAGCTGCATGCGTTTCTTCTTTTATTAAAGTATTTAATTTCTCGACGTCTTTCACATCGGCATTTTCATCTAGATTAAATAAAACTAATTGATCCTGTTTGCTATTACGTGCTGAAACTTCGTTTGCTAATATATTTAGCATTTCTTCACCAGATGATTTATTTTTAACTAGCATATCACCTTCCACTGTTAAATCGGCCAATTCAATCCATGGTTGAACATCAGTCTGTAACTTGTCTAACTTCACAAGTAATGTCTCATTCTGTTCAACTAGTTCAACTATACGCGCACTTAAAGTTTCATTATTTTTCACCACTTGCTCCAATTTTTTTGCATTCACAATTGCATCATTCTTCAATATGGACATTTCATTCTTCAGCACTTCCATGGAGTTCTGAAGATCCATAACAATTTTTTCCATATCGGAATGCGACAAAATCGGAGCCATGTCAAACCACGCGCCAATAGGATCAAACCGCGTTGAATATACATGGAAATAAAATTTAGATATGCGGCTCTCAAATCTAGCAGTCTTGCATACATTGAACTTGACTGGAAATGTCGGCTACACAATTTCTATTCAGTCACAAACATTAACTGTTTGCAGCTTTCGCCACATATACATATATAGGCAATACAACTTAACAATAATTGATTGCGCGGGTGGTGGTAACAATTCTTTAAATCAAGTTTGCGAGCTTGAAGTAAACACCAATCCCATTGTATTTAACCAGTCGTTGAACAACATAACAAAACTACCGCTATATCTAATTTTGCTTTCCATATATGTGCAATGCGGTTTGATCCTCGTAATCAATTTGGTGTCATATTCTGTGGATGATCATGGAAGGAAGAAACGCATCAGTGCGTTGCGCCTGCCGGTAGTTTTGTAATGTTGCTCGACGACTGATTAAATATAATAGGATTGGTGTTTAGTACAAGCTCGCAAGCTTGATTTAAAGAATTGTTACCACCGCCCGCACAATAAATAATTGTTTAGTTGTATTGTTTATATATATGTGTGTGGCGAAAGGTACAACCAGCTAATGCTTCTGACTGCATAGAAATTGTGCAGCCGATGTTTCCAGTCAAGTACAATCTATGCGAAACTGCTAGAAGTGCGAGCGGCATATCTAAATTTGATTTCCATATATATTCAATGCGGTTTGATCCTCGATAGTCAGTTTGCCGTCGTACTCTGATGATGATAATGGAAGGTCGAAACGCGTCAGTGCGTTGCGGCTGACGGTGGTTTTGTTATGTTGTTCGACGACTGGTTAAATACAATGGGATAGGTGTTTACTTCAAGCTCGCAAACTTGATTTAAAGAATTGTTAACACCACGAGCGCAATAAATTATTGTTAAATGATGATATTAAGGGGTATTTTAGCGTGGTTGCTATCTGCCTACATCGAACTGGTAGCTGCTGTTGAGATCCGTGCTTATGATCAATCCCCGGCCTTTGCCCGATGGATGATGTGAGAAGGCTATTTGAATGATCACGTATGTATTGTACACAATGTTGCATGGAAAATTCGTAGTTAGTCCAAATTGACCGTGCTCTAGACGGCAACAGAACAAAATACTGTTAAAAAATGGAATGTACTATACACAAGTCACAGTTAAACAAAATTGTCCGTGCTCTAGACGGCAGAAAAACGATATACTGTCAACACAAATAATGTTCCATTCACAAATGTCTGAATTGTGATAAATACATGTAACCGATTGAAAATGTATGATGATATAAATAAAGTCACTGGTAAAAGTTGTCATTGATGATGAATAGACTAAAACCGTATAACAACTTCAATGAGATAACTTCACAAATAATGAATCCGCTGTTTGCTATGGTCTTAACTTATTTAATTATAATAATCCATTGTTCTCTAAAATTCTGATACGTAGAATTATATACGAACAGTAAATCACTTGTATAAATTGCGAATAATTCAAAGTAGAAGAGTAATTCCACTATGGCACTATAATCCACCGCATGTTCCCGGCGTATCGCGCGCGGGTGTGTATATTTAATAAACAAAACCCTATTAATTACAAATAAAATTGCAGTTCAAGAAATCTCAATTAAAACTGCTTGAAACTAACAGAAATTGTTTCTAAAATCACAGTTAAGAGAAATATTGTATAAGAACAGATTTAGATTATTTGACCTTAAAGAG
>JAQBSW010004435.1:57500-69439 GCA_029291075.1 Eudiplozoon nipponicum | reverse complement strand
CTACGGTCAGAAAACGGGAGGCTGCGGAATCTGAATTAAGTGGGAACCTAAGTAAAAAACCTCGATTACAGAGAACTGATTGTGAATGAACTGTACCAATATCAATTCCTATATACTTATCTTTCTCAATAATAATGTCCCAGAAGAGGGTATACAGATTTAGCAATGGTTAGTAGATGGGACATTAGATAAGAGACTGTTGCTTATATTTTATATATTTATGTAAATTATGAATATATTAATAAATGAATAATACATTAGCCCTAGAGAAGTTATTCATTATTAACAGCTATAAGATATCCATTTAAGAGAACTTCAAAATGTGATAGATAGACGGATATATAGATAGGACTATCGGTACATTAATAGGTTTATTATATATATGTAAAACGGGCATAAAACATTTTATACATTACCATTAATATTAAATATTTTTTTAAGAAGGTTTTTAAAAAAAATAAAATAAAATAATAATAAATAATAATTTTAACATATATATATATATATATATATATATATATATATATATATATATATATATATATATATATAGGATTACGGATGTTGGTCTCACACTGTTGCTTATATTCATATATATTTTTTTATACATATTTATATGTATTTTATATATTTATATAAGGTGTGAATAAATAAAGATACAATTTGATTAATTGGTAAATAAAAAAAATTAAAAAACAGTAAGAACAAAGAAAAATAATAATTTATTAGAAATATGCATACGTAAATGTATATATACATATATATAGATAGGATTAAATATATTTGATCCACACTGTTGCTTATATAAATATATATATATGTTTTTTATACATATTGATATGTATTTTATATATTAATATAAGGTGTGCATAACCTAATAAATATTTATTACTAATGTATATATATATATATATATATATATATATATATATATATATATATATATATGATTAGGGAGGTTGGACTCATACTGTTGCTTATATCCATATATATGTTTTTATACATATTGACATGTATTTTATATATTGATATAAGGTGTGACTAACGTAATAAATATATAGTAAGAATAGAAAATATTCATGTTTAACAATTAACAATGGTCCTTCTTCTAAATATATATATATATATAAAGGTGTTACGATATTATATTTAGATATATATGTATATAGATATAATGAATTATTTTAGTCATATGAGCAAATAGTCTTATGCAATTATTTCTATGAGTTGATTAACTTCACATTGTGCTTACGATTAGTTTTTTGAAAAACGTTAGTTGTCCATACTATCTCTCTCTTTCTCTCTTTAATCTTTCACCTAAGCGTCGCTATGACATTCACTCTCCATCCATCTACGAAACTTGCTGCTCCATATTTGAACTAATTTGTTGCTATGTGCGCAATACCTCATACACCATTGTATACATTAGAGTTCCCGGCTTTAAATAAAATACAATATATGACATTTTAAAAGATGTATTTATTTGCTCAGTGCTGTCCTTCTTGTTGTGGATTTGACCGCATTTTTCTTGTGCGGGACAATTGATAGCACTCATAGGTCGGTAAAATCTTGAACTTCCTTCATCTTCAGATGATGTAATTTTTGGCCTCAATTGATGGGTTCTCACTTGTCCCTTCTTCTTTAAGCCTTCAATTAGCTGATTGTCTGAAAATGACGTTGGATCAAGATTTTCCATTGTTCCTTGACCAATATTTCGAGATCTCATTTCCAATCTCATCTTCAGGGTTGACACAATACGCACAGGAGTAAAACACAACTTGTGACAAATGTGGTATCCTCATTCAAGACAGATATATTTATACCCATTTTAATTCTAAAAGTATTTTTTAATTGTCTTCCTAATATCCGGTCTTCATACCTAGTCTCTAATACTCAAATGTATACAAAAACTTATCCCTGTCCCCCTCTGCGCACACAACTACCTATAAACATGTGTATTTTACTAAAGTTACATTTATTGAATAACTATAAGTACACTTAATGTATTGATAAAAACGCCTATCACTGATATCTATATTTTAATTGCTGTTCCGGACGCATAGAAAGATCAACAAATTTTGAATTCAATATTGCAGTAATCCTCACATGCCCCCCAGTTCACCTAATTCCATCCAGCTTGCAATCGGTTATAGATAGAGAGATTAAAAAACTATTGAAAGTCTATAGAGTATTATTCTATCATTTTGACAAGACCGAATACGGAGTTTACACTAACGAAATCGTCTCTCAGCCAAATACACATTAATACTCATATCCTATATAAATTAGTTTCTCCATTTAAATATCTGTGTCCAATATACCTATATAATAAATTGTATATTTAATTACTTATTCATAATTACATATATACTCACTTCTTATAAAACATCCATATAATTCCATAGGCTATATATTATGTATATATAGATAAGCATATAAGCAACCATGTGGGTTCTTCCCACATCTTTTATAAATATCTATATATCCTTCATATATATATATATATATCTATACCTACGTATATACACTATATATATACGATACATACATATATATAAAATTAGCAATCTTTTATATTTAAATTTTATTTTTACTTATTTATATTTATGTATACACACACCCACATCTTATAAAATATCCATTTATACATACGTCCACACGCTATCTATGTATATATAGATAAGCATATAAGCAACCATGTGGGTTCTTCCCACATCTTTTATAAATATCTATATATTCATGATATATATATATATTTATATATATATACACGTGTATATACCATATATAATATGAATCTCATACAAGATACACTGTGAGTCCCGCAATGGATAAATTATATCAGTCAAAATGCTTTTGATAATATTTATATATCTCTTTTATTGTCTATCTATATACCCCTATATATATATGTAGATATTTATAAGCAATTGAAATGGGTTCTTTGAAATTCAACCACTTACAATTTCTCCTTGAGTGTATAGTATATATCCAATTTTTAATCACAATTTATATGTATATATAAATATCAAAGCATATATATCTACCCGTCTACACCTCATATATATATATATCTATATATATACATACATAATGCCTATTTCAATTCACATAAGCAACCATGTGAGCTTTTCTCACCTTATAAATAAAATCTAAATATTCTTCTACATATATATTGTGAATATCTAAATAAGCCTTTAAGCAACCATGTGAGTTCACCCCACATCTTATATGAATATTTAGAATCATCCATATATATGTATCTGCGAAATATATACCCATATTTAGATAAACATATAAGCAACAACGTGAAATTCTCTCACATCTTATAGAAATTGAAATGTTCATCATATATATATATATATATATATATATATATATATATATATATATATATAAATTGCATTTTATTTTTAAAACGAGTATGCTATCTCGTCGAAATGTTTCTAAATAAATGCTGATTTACCCGGAATTTAAGTTTAAATTTCACCTTAAAGAAAAATAAGGAAAGTAATAAAATCACATGTTTAAGCTACGGCTAATGTTTTTAGATAAATATTTTCAAATGTCGTCGCATCTTATCATGTAATCAATCATTTGTTTACATAACTAGCTAAATATGAATTAAATACATTTTGAAAGATGAATCTCGTTGCGCAGTGCTGTCCTTCTTGTTGTGGATTTGACCACATTTTTCTTGTGCGGGACAATTGATAGCACCCATAGGTCGGTAAAATCTTGAATTTTCATCATTTTCAGGTGATGTTATTTTTGGCCTCAATTGATGGGTTCTCACTTGTCCCATCTTTTTAAGCCTTCCATTAGCTGATTGTCTGAAAATGACGTTGGAACAAGATTTTCCATCATTATTCTTCCAAATTTTCGAGACCGACTTTCCAGTCTCATCTTCTGGTTCTACCAGATTCCAAATTAAGTAGAAAAAATAGGATATTAGCAACGAAATACAACATAAGAACAGTGTTCAGACAATCAGTTACAATAGGCAATAAGTTACCGAATCAGAAAGAAAAAATAGAACCGCTTAACACATCAGGGGTTTATGAGATACCTTGTAAAGATTGCAATCTTAGGTATATAGGTGAAACCATACGTCCAATAAAGGTAATTAGAGGTGAACATAAGACGGCATGCAAATACAGACATGGTCATAGATCAGATCTAGCCAGGCACTCAATGGAGACAGGTCATCAGATAAACTGGGACGGCTGCAAACGGATTGCACTATGTAACCGAAATAGATTTACCAGATTGATTAGAGAATCAATTGAAATAAAATCAGGAATGAACGTCATGAATGTGACAACTGTAGAAAAATCATTAGACCATATTTAATGTAGCCTTCTCGAATGGTACGAAACGTGGATTAGAAGAATATGAGTTAACAATAAATCTAAATAAGAGACCACGACTATGAAACGGGAGAAAACAGAACGAATTAGAGGGAGTTAGAGGGCGGTAATATGGCTATAGTTATAGATGTATATATATGATGAACATTTCAATTTATATAAGATGTGAGAGAATTTCACGTTGTTGCTTATATATTTATCTAAATATATTTAACAAATATGGGCATCTATATTTCGCAAATACAAATATATGAATGATTCTAAATATTCATATAAGATGTGGGGTGAACTCACATGGTTGCTTAAATGCTTATTTAGATATTAACAATATATATGTAGAAGAATATTTAGATTTTATATATAAGGTGAGAAAAGCTCACATGGTTGCTTATATGAATTGAAATAGGCGTTATGTATATATATATATATATATATATATATATATATATATATATATATATATATATGAGATGTAGACGGGTAGACATATGCTTTGATATTTAAATATACATATAAATTGTGAGTAAAATTAGTATATATACTATACACTCAAGGAGAAATTGTAAGTGGTTGAATTTCAAAGAACCCATTTCAATTGCTTATAAATATCTACATATATATATACATATATATATATAGGGGTATATAGATAGACAATAAAAGAGATATATAAATATTATCAAAAGCATTTTGACTGATATAATTTATCCATTGCGGGACTCACAGTGTTGCTTGTATGAGATTTATAATATATATGGTATATACACGTGTATATATATACATATATATATCATGAATATATAGATATTTATAAAAGATGTGGGAAGAACCCACATGGTTGCTTATATATGCTTATCTATATATACATAGATAGCGTGTGGACGTATGTATAAATGGATATTTTATAAGATGTGGGTGTGTGTATACATAAATATAAATAAGTAAAAATAAAATTTAAATATAAAAGATTGCTAATTTTATATATATGTATGTTCGTATATATATAGTGTATATACGTAGGTATAGATATATATATATATATATGAAGGATATATAGATATTTATAAAAGATGTGGGAAGAACCCACATGGTTGCTTATATGCTTATCTATATATACATAATATATAGCCTATGGAATTATATGGATGTCTTTTATAAGAAGTGAGTATATATGTGATTATGAATAAGTAAATAAATATACAATTTATTATATAGGTATATCCGACACAGATATTTTAATGGAGAAACTAATTTATATAGGATATGAGTATTAATGTGTATTTGGCTGAGAGACGATTTCGTTAGTGTAAACTCCGTATTCGGCCTTGTCAAAATGATAGAATAATACTCTATAGACATTCAATAGTTTTTTAATCTCTCTATCTATAACCGATTGCAAGCTGGATGGAATTAGGTGAACTGGGGGGCCTGTGAGGATTACTGCAATATTGAATTCAAAATTTGTTGATCTTTCTATGCGTCCGGAACAGCAATTAAAATATAGATATCAGTGATAGGCGGTTTTATCAATACATTAATTGTACTTATAGGTATTCAATAAATGTAACTTTAGTAAAATACACATGTTTATAGGTAGTTGTGTGCGCAGAGGGGGACAGGGATATATTTTTGTATACATTTGAGTATTAGAGACTAGGTATGAAGACCGGATATTAGGAAGACAATTAAAAAATAATTTTAGAATTAAAATGGGTATAAATATATCTGTCTTGAATGAGGATACCACATTTGTCACAAGTTGTGTTTTACTCCTGTGCGTATTGCGTCAAACCTGAAGATGAGACTGGAAATGAGGTCTCGAAATATTGGACGAGGAACAATGGAAAATCTTGATCCAACGTCATTTTCAGACAATCAGCTAATTGAAGGCTTAAAGAAGAAGTGACAAGTGAGAACCCATCAATTGAGGCCAAAAATTACATCATCTGAAGATGAGGGAAGTTCAAGATTTTACCGACCTATGAGTGCTATTAATTGTCCCGCACAAGAAAAATGCGGTCAAATCCACAACAAGAAGGACAGCACTGAGCAAATAAATATATCTTTTAAAATCATAATCTTGTCTCAACCACGCACACACTGCCAAGTCAAAGTGCAATTTATCACAATTCTCCACTAGGTATGCTGCAAATAATTGGAAACACAAATTAAAAATCAGATCGGTTCCACTTCAAGTAGTCGAGTGTAAGCTCGTGAAATATTTTACTTTTAAAATGAATTTTTCTTGATAAATATTCACGAAGCGGATTGACCTAGCTACCACTAATTTTAATTTGATTATTCAAATTGTTTATCCTAAAATGACATTCTGGACATTTCTCAAATTGAATAGGTAGTAGCATATATAAATATATATCTATATATCAGATGGAATATGCAATTAATCAAGTAGACTGGACTCGTCATATTTCGCCACTAGTAGTACTTGCCAGTACTCTCGATGCTGGGGCCCAGGGCGCAATTACTTCAATGTCTTACAACGTTTTTATTACAAAACCGAAGATGCACACCACTTGTAATTTTCATCTATATACGACGTTGTGCTCTTCATAGTGCCGTTTTTCAAATGAAATCTATTTGATGTGATCCTCTATCCGCAGTATATTATTGTAGTCATTTTAGGAACTCACCATGAGATACACAGTGTCTAACAGGTGTAAGTTAGTATGCGACCAAAATCTCAAGTAGTGCATGGCTTCCGCGGAGTAGTGCATGAGTGGCTAAACTCTGGAGTAAATGCATCCCGATTAATGTCACGGTAGAGGAAAATATAACAATAAGGATGAAACTGTCTTAGTTTATCAGTTAAACTTGCTATCATATGGACTGTTATAAATATTCTGATAATATATATATATATATATATATATATATATATATATATATATATATATATAATGATATAAACTTTCGGAGACTCGTGTGTAATTCGGTGAAGTATGCCAGTAAATCAATAATTCAATTCTTTAATTTATTTTCTTTTTTTATCTTTGCATATTTTATTTGTTGATGTATACAACCATTGATTCATACATGCACGTGCTTAGGTAGCGCTGTTGTGTGGCAGTAGCATGCAGTAAAACTTTATTAATTTGGTAAAATTTAGTATCAAAGAGAAATTATACGATTTTTGCGAAAATTATTGTCTTTATGAAATGACACATGCAGGCTACGAGATAATAAGCAAGAAATTCCTATTTTTGCCAATAAGACTATGCACACGAGGAATTGAAGGGAATGCACCACATCCGGATATCCATAAACTACGCACACATTCAGGCGTAATGGTAGTTTCTGTTCAGCTGTGACTTAATTAAATTGCACACTTGCTACAAACACCGTCTTTCGCATTGCAATGTACTAGTTCTCTCTAATTTATGCCTTCCGATATGATCAAATTTGTACCTAACGATTGTGATGACTAGAAATATTTAGCATTTTGCCTTTCTAAGAATGTATTCGTTTAACTGACTTATAAGCTTGCCCTAAATTTGGCCGCTTGCCTGTTTGAGACCACGAAGCGTTTTAACACTGATTTGATGTCAGGTCGGATTTGCACTAAAGTAAATACTTGATCACATTTGCTTTAAGCATATTTGTTCGAATCAAAAGACTATCCAAACAATTTACACTTTACAGTTGAATACTGTTTGTTTACACTTTAATTTTTTTGTTTTATGAGAAGGTATGTGATGCCCACGCGTGCGCCTAAATTGAATGCAATATTAGAAAAAAACTGGAATTGTGAAATTAAACACATTCTTTACGCGGATAGTGATATAATGTTTTTCAAGCAAGTTAGCAAGATTGACCTAACCACCAATCCAATTTATTTTAACCAATTACACAAAATGACTAAACTACAGTCAGTAACACGTACCGGTTGGACACAACACGATTGGTGCTTGTCTCAAACGCGCAGTGTTAGTCGGAGAATTATTAACAATACACGCATTTTCAACGTTTGTTTAATTGTATAACTTTTAAAATTATGATGAAATTTACACTCGTGTCTGTGTAGCAAATATGCTGTCCAAATTTGCAGGTGTCTACAACGTGAGCTAAGCGGCTAGGTGTGAGAAACGGTTTATTCAATATACCGTTATATATATATATATATATATATATATATATATATATATATATATATATATAATGTCCATGCCTTTCAATATTACGCAGTATATTTCTAATTAGGAAGAAAGAACATATTAATAACAAAGTGGATAAAGGCCATTTATTTCGTGAATACTAATCATCGCTATACAATCATACATATATATACATTTTTGGTTTTCAATTGATTATGCTAGTGGTAACAAATCTGACTCGCTTTTACTTCTGTTTCTTGTTTTGGCTGGTTGGGAAGTGTGTATGCGTTTGTGTTTGTGTGCGTGCGTGTTTGCATGTAAAGGTCATTCTCGCAGTATTGTAAAGTGATGTCTGAGATCTGGTCATTATAGCTTTGATGGCTTGAGAATTAACCATTTGTGTGCATTATTCAATGTTACATGTACGAGTGCTATCTTTCCCAGTGTAGTTGATCGTTTCACCTTGTTGTACAAATTTTTTTCTGAAAATGGTAACAACGCCAGTGTGGATTGCAGTGTTGAACGCTCATATTGTTTGGAAACTTCTGTCACCGTATGCGCCACTGTTATTTCCACTTCAGTTTTTTGCCAACCCGATTGTGTGCTTTTTGAGTCTAGTCGAGAGCCTGTTTGGTCTTGACTGGATACTAGTAGATTGTTGCTGAATTTTGTTATTCTTGGCCAGTCGATTAGAATATCTGATGAAACTTTAATATTAATGAATAATTAATAATATTATATATATATATATATATATATATATATATATATATATATATATATATATGACTCAACTTAATCCACGTTACTTAGTTTTCCGTCGTATCCTGATTATAAACACCAAAGATCTAAACGCGTGAGTACCTTCGACTGACGACAAGTTTGCTACTTATTACGACGGTTTAGGTAAAATGGAATTGGTGATTATCTGAAACTTGCTGGTTTGAATAATTTGTATCATTATCCGTGCAATCATTTATTGTCAACTCGTGTGGCGAAAGCTGAAAAACATTCATATTTGTGACCGCCTAGAAATTTTGCAGCTGGCATATTTTGTCAACTACAAAGTATTCGATTAAACTACAGATTAGAGCCTTGTATCTAATATTGATTTCAATATATGCATTTCGGTTTGATCCTCGCAAGTCTGTTAGCCGTAGGACTATGATAATGATCATGGAAGGTCGATACTTGTCAATACGCGTGATTGTTCGTAGTTTGGCTATGTGAAATGTGATTGGTAAAATGCAATTGAATTGGTTTTTATTCCAAGCTCGCAAAATTGCTTCAAATAATATTTAACTCAACCCACGCAAAAATTGATTTTTTAATTGCATAAAATATATACATGTAGCTAATTGTCGTGACGGCTTAGAAATTATACAACGAACATTTAAAGCCGTGTTTATTGTATTTGATACTAAAAGAGTTTGTGGACACGTAAATATATTCATCATCTTCATAGTAGGCCTAATCGTTGTGTAACCTTTCTCTAATATTAATAGATGACCATGGATAAAACTTTGAAAAAAATCCAATACTTCAGTTACCAGTACGTTTGTGAACATATGGTTACCAAGTCACATTCATCCAGTAAGGTGAGAAAAACTCTTGCTAATAAATGTATTATTTATTTATTTCTGGGTATCTTATTGTATCTTTTTCATTTATGTCCATTATTATGTTCCACAATTATTAATGGGCATTGATCTTAATTATCACATTTAAATATAGAATGATCATTCTTTCAATAGTTATGTTTCTCATCTGACCTTCATTTATTTTAGGCTATTAATTTCAATGACTTTTAATAACTTATTCTAGCATGACATTACTTTTTGTTTATGTGTAATATATTTTACCCCGCACTAACCACTGCAGTTACCCCTGGTTACGTTGGTCTACATGGATAAATTATAATGAGTAATTTTACGAATGCGAAGTGTGTTTTAAAATTCAGTCACTGTAGTTTTACTAACATCGTTGTACACGTGTTTCTTATTATATTTAACTGAAAATTTAACTGTTAAATGCATTAAAACAAATACGCAATTTGGGCCAATATGTGCAATTAAAGGCGAAGGCAAGTTCTGTTTAAGTGAGAATTGTCAATTAAGTCCTAGCCAAGACGGAATATATTTTCTCTGTTGTCAATTGATAGATTGTAGACCAATCAGGAGTATATTATTTGATTTAGCATTACTTATTTTATTAATGCTCTTAGGGAACCTGAAGTCTATCATACCGCTTATGCGCTAAATTTTTCATCACATCGTTTAGCGAAGTTTATAAATTTGACTCAGTATGCATTCCATTGGAAATTCATTAGCCTGGAATAGCGTGAAATGTCTAATATCTAATTTAAACTTCGATCGAGCGAATTTTGTGCTAAACTGTTAGCTATCCGATTGTCTGTGATTAAACCTACCGAGTGTATTTCATAAAAGGTATACAACCATGCATTTTCTCCAATAGTTGGCTTTTTATTAAACTTGTTTATTGTGTTAAACATTTTAGACGTAGACTCGAATGGAAATTCATTACTTTTGTGCCTAATAAGTACAGATGATAAAACACAGGTCTGGTATTCTGTTTTCGAAACGTTCAGCACATTAATAAGGAGGCATATAAAGGATTTAAAGAGACGCTGAACATTTGTGATATAAGACGATACACAAGACAGTTAAAAAATTAACATTATTTGCTCTATAAAGGCATGGGAACTGATTTATTTCCTTATAATTTAACTTCTGATTTGATTTTTTATAAATGTGAAAGTTAATGTTTGTGCCAGTCTAATGAGTGCTTTGTGTATTTCATGCAATTTTGGTAAGATAAAGAAATGTTCATATATATATATATATATATATATGTATATATATATATATATATATATATATATATATATAATACATTATTTAAGCAACAAACAACAGGCCCAACAGTTGAAATGATGAGGTACAAATCAAAAGTAGGATATGTAGAGTTGAATGAACAAAGAAGTAAAATTTTTAAAAGAGAAGCTTCATCAACTTGATAGTTTGATGCGAGTTCATTTGATCAGGGAATGATCGACTAAAGCAGATCGTTAAGAGTCCGAGAATCATGGCGGGATTTACTGGTGTCGGACAGACGAATTTGAGTCTGAGTTAGAAGGCGAGGGAAGTCCAGCAGCAGAAGTAGACCGACGCAGTTCTTTGCCATGGATTTCGAGTTTCTGTAGGGTAGTATTGACAATTATAAAGTCGACTAAATTGTTGCTTACGGAGAGTCAGAATTTCAGTGTCGCGTGCAGGGTTCACCGGCTTCCGTTGAGCGAGAATACGACCGATGGAAGGCGAGGGGGAATCAGCGTTTGATGTATACCATCGGATGTTTCAGTGAACTTTTCGATTTACTGGTCGTTCACTGAAACAAAAAAGAAAGGATTTGGTAGAGCAAAACGTGGTAAAGTATT
>JAQBSW010004435.1:0-52500 GCA_029291075.1 Eudiplozoon nipponicum | reverse complement strand
TTGATTCGATATTTGTTGAATCATCTTTCTGTTTGATGTCTTGTTTGAATTTAGATTGATCATTTATAATATCGTTCATGGACTTCCTGTAAGCGTCGGCTTCAAGTATAACAATTCCTGATCCTTTGTCGGGTGTGGCAAGTGGTATGGATATATCTGATTGTATGTGCGGTAGCACATATATCGGACGTACGAAGAAGCAATTGATAAGCAGAATCCAGCAACATTTACCACAGAAATTGATTAACAAAGGCTTGGCACCGTCAGGAAAATCAGCTATTTCCGATCATATATTGGAAACGGGGCACCCAGTCAATTCGACCAATTTCTCAATTCTACATAAAGCAAAATCAGAAAAATTATTATTTATTTATGAAGCCCTTTATATAAAACAACAAGCACCTGGCCTAAATATTCAAAAGTTTCATCAACATGATATTCTAATCGACTGGCCAAGAATAACAAAATTCAACAACAATTTACTAGTATCCAGGCAAGACCGAACACGCCCTCGACTAGAATCAACAAACATTCAATCGGATTGGCAACAAACTGAAGAGGAAAAAACAGATGCACATACGGTGACAGAAATTTCCAAACAATATGAGCGTTCAACACTGCAATCCGCACTTGCGCTGTTACCAAGTGAAGAACACAAATTTGCGCAACAAGGTGAAACGAAAAACTACACTCGGAAAAATAGCACTCGTGCACGCAACAGCGAACAATTCTCAAGCCATCAGTACAATAATGACCAGATCTCAGACATCACTTTGCAATACAGTGAGAAGGACCTTTACATACAAATAGGTACACACAGAGACACAAACGCATACACAATTACCAAACAGCCAAAACAAGAAATAAAAAAAACGAGTCATATTTGTTGCCACCCACATAATCAAATGAAAACCTAGAATGTATATAAGTGAAAGATTGTAGAATGAAGTTTATTATTCTCGAAATAAATGGCCTTTATCACTTTGTTAATAGTGTGATTTATTGTCTTGCTAATTAGAAATATATATATATATATATATATATATATATATATATATATATATATATATAAATGGAAAGGAATCCCCGTATGATTTTCAAGCGAAGCACATAAAAATTGTTGTGGAATAAATTTTCAATGGACGTTATATAATTTACTACATCGTAATATTTATTTTTACTGTGCATGATATCTGTAATGTAAATTGAAACATTTTCTTGGCTACATTGCATGTGTAATGATGGCTATTGATTGCTTTTTACTGCATTATTTTCATATTTGATCATGCTTAAATTAATCGAAAGAATTACTTACGATTTTCAAGATTAATAAGCTTCACTTGAGTTTGATTTTGTCCATAGTTTCAGATTCGTCGCTACTAAATTCTAATATAATTGGTCCTCAGATTTTTGCAATACTGAGGAAATGTAATCTATTTCTTGAAATCACGTTTGCGAGCTTGAGAGTAAACACCAACCCCATTGTATCTTAACCAGTCTACGAACAACATAACAAAACTACCGCCACGCTGCAACGCCTAGACGCGTTTGGACCTTCCATGATCATCATCTGATTACGACGGCAAACTTAGTCAAGTGAGTCAAACTCTAATTCGTGCGTAAGTGATGTAAGCTCAAACGAGTGCACTCACATTTAGTAAGCTTGTATAAATTGATTGAAAATCATGGCCACGCAATTTCTATGTAGTCATGAATATGAGCACTAGAGCTTTCACCACTTGTGCATATATTATGCAATTAAGCAGTAAATGATAACGCGAGTTTTGATAACATTTCTTAATACACCAGCTTCTTTGTGTTCAGCCAATCGGAAAACTACCATCGGCCACAGGTACTTTTGTGTTACGACATTCAACTATAATCATCAGGGCACAACTGCACACTGACAGCAAGAATCATAACTAAACTCAGATATATGTTATAAGGGACATATTTTTTTAGGATTAGTCTTTTGACAATTTTTAAAGAGATTTTTTAATGAACGAGAGAAATTTTTGATATTTCTACGAGTCAGTTCGTCATTATATTGGAAGGATACGACACATTTAAGTGCAATTTTATTATGTAAGATCCTAAATTACATAAATACATTCTTGATATTTCAGAAAGGAATAAACTAAGTAGTTCACTTTATGATACCAAATATTATGAATAAAATATATATTTTGTAGATAGCAGTTTCCACAAAAATTCGAACTATATTTTATCGGAAAATTTTACAAATAATCATTCTTAAAACGTTACCTTGTAGTTTATAGGTTACTTATCTTTTTAATCTACGATTAAATGATCAAATCTCTACAAATAGTTGTCACATTCAACACATATATTATTACACATAAATGAGCGTATGGGTAAACTTTCAACACTTCAAAGATCAACAATTGACGTTTTTGGAAAATAATATTTGTCTAAGTTAATACATCTTCGCAGGTACGATTGATTATATATCCGTTTTTGATTATAAGTTTCCACGAAAAGTTTGTTTCTGAATTATGTCTTTCAAAATATACTTGTTTTAAAGTACGAGATTTGAGAAAAGCTTTTAAATTAATCGATTGTAACTACAGTACTTACAATGGGAAACCGTTGCAAACAGTCTGTCTATGCACGATTGTTTCCAAGGTGAATTAGTTGACTTGTGTCTAGCATCACATGAGAACATTAGTTTCAGCGTTTTCCTGAGTATTAGTCGTTGCAATACTATTTGCAAAATAGGTAATATGTGCTTTAAAAATATGAAATTGCTTCTTCAATCGTACTCCATGAAGAAGTTGAAGCTTTAACAGATAAGGAAATTAGATAATATAAAACAACGAATAATCAATAAACGAGCATTGGTTGCCCAGGCGGTGATAAAATTTACTTTAATCAAGGTTTCAATCTTGATAAAAACATACATACTTTTGTCACTAAAAACTAAGAATTGCATAGTGAAAAAAGGCAATTCATCAAGTAGACCGATTTCTCCATTATTGCGAACTCTTCACGTATTGCCCATGGTAAATCCTGGGCAGTACGTGATGAGTCCCCAATAAAGACGAACCCGGTCTCCTGGATGAATTGACTTATCTACACTATGCAATAATTAGTTCATACAGAAAAATGTGTGTACGTAATGGGTCAGGTGGTTATATCAAGATCGCAATCTTCATTAAATTAAACGACTAATTATGCTTAGTAAAACTGTTAAACAAATTATGAAATAGTGTCGAGGCATTGGTAATCTTCACCCAGCGTTTTTATATTACTTGGCCGAACGCATCATTGATCCATTTCATAATATCACAAAAATCGCTTTTGCAGTGCAAATAATTGCAAACAAGTGATATGTCCTTGCTACACTAGTATGCAACTGAATCAAATATCGATGTAGAAATTAGTGAGTAAATCCACTTGGATTAAGTTTTATGCAAATAAATTTATGCGAAAATGTCAGGATATTAATTAAATGCTTTAATCATCAAAAAGAACTACATTTTACCTACATTTTGTAAATCTGCAATTAACGATTTAATGAGACAAAATGCGTGCTTTGAAATTCACAGAGATGAAACTCGCAGCTCATTCACAAATGGGACTGCAACGAATTTTACCCACCAAGCAAACAAGCACTTATGCAGTATTTGATTGTCTTTAAGAAAAAAAACTGTAGGTAAAATGGTAATAGAAAGCCTTCGTCAATGAATTTTCATTAAATGATAGTTTGTCTCAGAGGAAGTATAATTAATACATTATATAGATTAAAAATGAAGGCATATTAAAATATTTCTGGTTTTGGATTAAACACCACAGATTTAATGCTAATTTGTTAAAAAGTAAAAGGCGGTAACTTTGTAACGATGTAACAGATTTTCAGGTACAGGAGTTGACACCTAGTTAATGGAGCACATGACCATCTAGGTGTTGAGCAATTTTGAAAAATACTATCAGAGTTGAAAGTTTACAGTTTTAAAATGAAGCGGGCCATATCAACTGTGCTGACCACAAATATGTGTAACGTTTAAGAATGCCAATTTAATGCTTTAAAAAATTCACACCAAACTATAACTTAAACAATAATTGATTGCGCGGTTGGTGCTAACAATTCTTTAAATCAAGTTTGCGAGTTTGAAGTAAACACCAATCCCATTGTATTTAACCAGTCGTCGTTGCGGCTGGCGGTAGTTTTGTTATGTTGTTCGACGACTGGTTAAATACAATGAACTATAACTTGAAAGTTTATATTCTTGGTTGCGCAGTGCAATCATCGTTTATTAGGTATCCACGATGTTTTTTCGTGGGTGGTCGATTAGCAGTCGCAGCTCCGCAATCATCCGATTGGGCCTTATTTCTAAGCACGCGCTGAGTTCAGCTAAGCTGTTTGATTTTTCGTTATTTCACTTACGGGTCCCATCTCAAAAAAATCTAATACCACACAATGCACTATTGAGAAGACCAGATTTGAACAAATCTGGTATGCTTAAATCTGGTCTTGTGATTAGTGTACTGTGTGTTATTAGATTTCCGAAGATAGTACTGGAAATGACGTATTGAAACGTAAAGCAACATTCGCCAAGATTGGATCGACCAAAATTTTGAGTGGTTATTATGAATGGTATAGAAGTCCTCAGAGTGAGGACACCACGTACTTGGCAATGAGGATCAATCAGATCGTTGCGGAGCTGAACAATACCTTTATTGCTCATATTTATACGCTAATATTGGTAACCTAATTCATTGTGGTTATTGCAAGTACCATATAGGAAAATTTTTGTAATCTTGTAAAAAAATGAACCAAAACAACACTTGGGTACAGTGTTGTCGAATAGGATAGTAAAGTTGGCGAAGAAATCAATTTATTGGCCCACGCGACTACGAACGGACGATGATAAGTGTTTTACCTTAAGAGAAAAAGTGTTGATATAATTAAGTTAGTCGGCGGTAATTTTCTGAGAAATACATCACTGAAAAATCACTATTCTATAAATTTGAAGTAGGTTGTCATATCAAAGATAGTTTACTGGCACTGATCTTTAGGCCCAGGTAATTTTAGCGAATCTATTTTAGAGTTGATACTCAACGCCGACACTCACTGGTGAGTAACCTACAAGCACAAGAGTCGTGCACAATTTTGATTACAATTTAGCAAATGGGGATTCATGTATTAACTCCTGATACTTTTTAAACTAACTTGCTACTAGGAGCAGGATCACTAAACACACAGAGATGTTCATAGATTGCATTCGGTTTATTAAAAACGTTAAATGGTTGTTTCACAAAGGTAAGATATAATTTAAAAGTTAGCAGAAAATATCTACGTCTACGTAGGAAATAGTTCATAACACTAACACGATGATGGTTCCGCGGCAGTTTTTATTATCAACTGATAAAATGACCCACGTTTGGGCAAATAAAGGTTACTGGCATTTTAAATAAACTGATCTGTTCTAACTTACGTCTAGTATTAACGATGCTTTAATTAGGATATGCAATAACTCGGGCTACATTCTCGATTTCCGAGCTGAAGTTTTCGGACTATATTCTTTAATATAGGCGAAATCGTTTTCGTATTTACATTGTGGTTTGAATAAAACAAAAATGCCATTAGATTAGATTCTCGAATCCATAATCTTTCATTATAAATCCCTGCTTTTCCGTGGCTTATTTCGAATTTATTATCGACAGCACTAATACATTAAAAATGTCTTCGAATACAGGTATGCCTTACACATTTTAATTACTGCAACTTTGACGTAAAGCTAATTTTATTAGAAATTTGTTTTAATGAAGCTTACTTTTATCATTAAAGCAAATCATCAGTTAATATTTAATTCGAAAAAAATCCTAATTATTATTTAACAGAGAAGAAAGCCGACTGCAACTGTCATCTTCCGTAATAAACATCTGCTTGTCATTTCATGCACTGAATATTCAAAATTCCATTGGAGTGGAGTGTGAATCCAGTTAGAAATGTGCTTGGCTACTACGAAAAAGTTCTCCTCTTTTCGAAGTTTATTTCGTCGATAATTCTCCGGGAATCTTTTCTTTAGTAATTAGTTAGTCCGACATACATGGTGCATTTATTACCTACTTCAAATGTAAACAAAATATGTAATGAATTTTGTAATTCAAAGGAGCCTATCATTTAAATTTATGCATTTTAAATATTATGAAAAAACAGAAATTTCAGAGGTCGAAAAGACGAAAGTGGTCTACTAGATGAATGACCATACAATTCGTAGTTTATACTAACTTGCGTAAGTAATTAATGGGTCAGGTGCTTATATTTAGATCGCAATCTTGATTATAGTAATTGTTATTACCACTACCTTAACCTATGCACATTTAATTTCAGAGGTCATCCGTTTTGTCACTGCTGTGCTTACTGGCGACTCAACAGGAGCCGGTACGACGCCATTTCCTCACTATATATTTGGGTTAGGAATGTGGAATAACAGGACGGCACAATCTCCTATACGAATGTGTAAACCTATAGTAGTGAAGCTAACTTCATGTAAAGTCTTCGACAATAAGATTTCAAAACCAGTTCACTATGTATAATACATTTACCGAGCCTGGAATAGGTAACATAACAATGGCTATTGTGTCTGTACCTGATACTCACAACATGAATGCCGAACAGGTACATGGTTTCAAACTAATGGGTTTCATGCTGTGCTAAAGTTCAACAAAATTGATAATTAAAGCTACTTCTGAACACATGTTACTCCAGAAAATCCATACAATCTGGACTTGCTCGATTGCATCGACTTTTCATAAAATAACTTTCCTTATATTTTAGACGAGTTTGGATTTGGCGAAAAGCAAATAACCTTTTTTATATGAATTGAGTTTTATAAACCTGTATTTGCAATAAAAATGCTGAAAAACACAGAGAATTTCTTACACACACAAACATGGCTTAATTAAAAAACTATACAGGATTCAAAATGCGGCTGGACATCATTATTGTGTCATGAATTCAATCACTACATCTCACTTAAAAGCATATATTTTGAGGCCTACATTCGAAGAAGAATTTATGTTATATGTTTTGCAAATAAAACCAGTTTTAATTACGTATCCACAAACTGCACTGCTCACCTTTAACGCATGCAGCTAAGAAAGTCTCAAGATGCTAATGAGTCCAATTATAAACTCTGAACAGGCAGCTAATCAACGGTTTGCTTCATCTTTGCGTGTAGTCAGGATCCAAAGATTCTGATAATGAATTCCCTTTTTAACAATAATTGTTTGCGCGGGTGGTGGTAACAATTCTTTAAATCAATTTTGCGAGCTTGAAGTAAACACCAATCCCATTGCATTTAACTAGTCGTCGATCATGGAAGATCAAAACGCGTCAGTGCGGGCGACTAGCGGTAGTTTTGTTATGTTGTTCGGCGACTGGTTAAATACAATGGGATTGGTGTTTACTTCAAGCTCGGAAACTTGATTTAAAGAATGAATTCCCTTGTCAGAATGTAATAAGAGATCGTGAAAATACCTTTTCACAATAAAGGAAGCCACGAAAGAATTTCCGAGGTATCCAAACACGTTCATTTATAACACTACACAATTTGTTTCATCAAAAAAGCTATAAGATCCAGATAACCGACGTAAGAACAGAAGTCGTACTGGGAGTTCATATGTTGAATTTACTTCAGGATTTTTTAAATAAGATAAAAGTCGCCTTCTACTAAAAGGTTTAAAATGTGTCAAATCTAAGCTTTCTGAAGTAAAAACTAGGTATTATATATTTTTTAAAGGAGAGCAAATGAAAGTGATCAGGTTTTAAGAAACAGCAATTAAGTTAAATTAACTAGGCCAAATAAAGTTATAGTTTTTGTCTGTATGCATAAAAATGATTATAATAATGAAATGAGTAATAAATGAGATGATAATCAGAAAATTAAATATTGTTAATGTAATAAAGACAGGTCAGTTGCTATTAAAGATTCCATATTGCTAACAATTAATTTCGCACGCAAAGTAATTTAACGAGGAACAGATAATACGATTTCTAATGAAAATAATAACATCAGACGTTGTCTCGAATAAGAAAAACAAATTGACATACACACGACTAGTATGTGCGGTCTACTAAAAGTACACAAAATATTTGGAACGTCAACTTGTCACCACTAAGACAAAATATGTCAATGACAAGCATTCCATAGCGCAAGCTAGCGGCCCAGGTAAGATTTGTCCTGCAAAAAATGCTAATTCAAATGTCAAACAGTAGTGTTCGTGGCACCTTTTATTTCGTTAACAAAGTAAAGTCGCAAAATGTAAAGAAGAGTACAAGTAATTTTTCGACGTTAAAGCTTGTTTCCAGGTATCTATGACCAAAATAAAATTGGTTTCCTATTTGTTCAAAATCAAATTTATACACTATACTTCTTTGCAAAAGAACATAGGAGTTGTCAATTTTAGCAACGTTGTCCATGAAAATATCCGGAATCTATTTACTTTGCCAATTTATAGAGTTAACTTTCAAATATTTATCGCATTTAACGAACGTGACATTAGGATATATAATTTTCAAAATATATGCAAAATTTATTATAAGGACTGAGTTTGAACAAATATTAAAAATTTTTTAGACTCAATAGAAAACGTTTACAACGAAAGGACATAAAATATATAAATTAATAAAGTTCAAAACGAAAAACGATTTAAAAAAAAATTTTGCATTTTGCTATAAATGCCACATGGGTCGTTTCTAGCCCTCGCGAAATAATGCTTTAATGAGTTTAATATAATTTAATATAATCGGATAACATTATATATTGTACAAAAGCACTTTTACTCCACTTTATCAAATAATTTGCTAAAGAATAAAAGCATGAAACCAAATTTTATAAATTAAAAATCAGTAAACAAAAGTATTGTTTAATAATGCTCAAAAATAAGAAAGATAACATAACATTTCGCATAATGCTAGGATAGTTCCTTGATAAAGCTTTTTCAGGAAAATATTGGTTTTGTCCGTATTTGGACGACGTCAGGTTATATAATTAGCTTCCAACTAGAGATGCAATTCTGCACATCCTGCTTCGACTAAAATTGATGCCTTCTGTTGTGAAATTTTCACCATCACACATTGCAAAAGAAGTTTGGTGGGGAATGCTATGAAAGCTAAGTCAACTACAAATTAGGTGAAGTCCAGTGCCAAATTCAATTTTATTTTACGTACTTAATTTCCTCTTTGCCTTTGTATTGCATGTGAATAAAAATAGGGCTTGTATTTATTGCCCAAAAATTAACAAGTTCTTTATCAATCATAAGTTTGTGATTATCTATAAAACGTGGTGAGTAACCGTTGTTATACATATATTACACAAAACATTTAACTATGCATGCAAAAGGTAAGGCAAGCAAATACTCAATGCTGTGCATTAAACTGTTCTCTGTAAACCTTTCTGTTTCAAGAGACAGTAACATTTGAATTGGAAACCTTGAACTGTCTACGTTATCTTATGAAACACTGATTCATATAATGCTGCATCAGTTATTCACTGGAGCAGTACATAAAGACATTCATGACTGTACTTGGAAACTTCACCCGAAAAGGAAATATTTTCATTCCATTTACTTAGTTCAGGAAGCAAAATCTTCCTTGAGTAAAGCATACTTGCCGGATTTAAGTGTACTGGACAATGACAAATATTATATCATTATGTTTTCTAAAAAATAAACGGGTTTGGTCGTCATGGATTGCAATGACTAAGCATGTATAGTGAATGAGTTCAATTAAGATTTTTTAAAAAATTGTAACTGAGGTGGATGCAATTTTAAAAGCCTGAGAAATTCGCGAAAATAAGGAAGAATCTCTATTCGGAAAAATTTTTTTGAGGCCTTTTAGGACACAATCGGCTTGGCTTTATACTTCACAACAGTAGAAGACAACGGCTTTTGTTCTGCGATGTAATGTATGAATCATAGAAACGTTAACGCATGAAGTAGAAATGCGATTCGTCGGTTAAAAACCGCTTATTCGATTACAGCTTAAGATTTAAATTTTATGAATCGTTAGAAAATTTGATTATTAATGCTAATTTATTGTTTACTAACGTATACTTCAAGGAAAAGATTCCGTTTTTGTATTATTATAATCAATGTTGCGAAATTGATAAAAGAACCTGACCCATTAATTACTTACATATGTCAGTATAAACTACGAATTTTATAGTGTAGAATAGGTGATTCATCCAGAAGACCGGTTTAGTCTTTGTTGGGAACTCATTACGTACTGGTCAGAATTCGCCACGGACAGGGCTCGAACCTGGATGAATTGCCTTTTCTACACTAAAGAATTCTTAGATTATACTGACATATGTAAGTCATTAATGGGTCAGGTGCTAATATAAAGACCGCAACCTTGACGATAATAATTGTTATCACCGCCCGCGTAACCACTGTTCGTTTAATTATATAAATGTTCATTTGTATTACTATGTTCGGAAAAGTCTTACGAATTTCAAGCTTAGTAATGCGAAGTTATAAATAAAGCTTTGCCTGTGTGTTTTCATAGTTTAATCATTTTCAGTGGCCACTTACGCAGGAGAAGGGATGATCAGGGAATGAATTCCGTCCTGGGTGAGGTCGTGGACAAATGTGTTATATGTCACAATATAAGAACTCAAATCTGTTGAATGAGGTGAATCATCTTAAACATTGCGCCTGGGATTGATGTTTGGCCAATTAAAGAACCTTATTTTAATTTTACGAGTAAGAAAAAAATTTTAACGTTAAGGTTAGTTTATTCTTTAAATTGTATTGCCTCTACATGTTAGTTTATTGTTAACAAATTTTTGTGAAAAAAACGTTTGGGTTTTAATGTCACTGCGTCCGGAAGAATTTAGTGAAATTTAAACTCAGAAATGATAAGTTGTGAAGACAATTTTGCCTGGTATTTTTCCAAATTCGGTTATTTTTTCAGTGACCAATTATGTGGATTAAAATGATGGTCAAGGTATGGGTTCTGTTTTAGCTCCGTTCTTGGCGGAACTAGAAGCTCTTAAGTGAGGTGAAACCTTACAAACTTTGTGTTTATTATGCATGATTGGCCTGTGAAATCCGTGCGAATGGTGAATAATTGCCTAATTTAACAAATAACTGGTCTCAGAGTATTTGCTTTCAAATAAAAAATATAGATTACGACATTCTAGCTCATTTATTTGCAGCTCGAGTAAGAACTCATGGCACATTTCGCAGAACATTCTTTCACATGTAAACATTGATAGTTAAAAAACTAGATTTCCTCATTTATTGTCCCGCAAAGTCGGAAACGGTTTATTTAGGAATTTGCTCTATGGAGCATTGAGTATCTGTTCTTCTGATTTTCTTCAGAGTAAGTTGGATTCTGTGCGTAATAATTTTATCGTTATGAGATATCAACTTTATTTTATATATTTGCACTAACCTAATGATGTTATATTAAACATTTTAAATCTGCGTATAGCAGATAATAAAGCTGTGTGTATTCACTTATATTATAAATGTGAAAAGCACATATAACGTGTAAAAGAAATTTTGCTGTCTACGTTGCTTTAAACACATATTTATCTGCTGATTTACGATACCTAGCGCGGAGGACCAACTTTCATTGTAGTCTGTGTCCATCGATGTTTCAGATAAAACTTGACCCAAAAGTCCGTCGTTTCTAGAAAGGTGGAACAAAACGAAGAATTAAAATGTGTCAGAGTACTTACTGAAATGGTGTACAGAATTAAATAGTGGTTTTGTGCGAAGAATTCGTTTAAGCATATCTAAACAGGCCTACGTGAAAGTGTGCTAACATGCAACCTCATTAACGAATTATTGATATGAAGAGACATTGTTCAGAGCTATTTAAACCAAAAACTTCTTTGTGCACTAACATTAAAATTGGGCTTTTTTAAACCGTGCAAATTTATGTTTAGTTATGCTTTCAAGTTGTATAAAATAGACCAAGAGTTCTGTGAAATTTTTATTCATTTTAACACAACTAGGTAATATTTTTTATTCTTTAATTGATCAGCTGCATAGGCCAGTGGAAACATTTCTCCACTATCTGCAATCATCGAAACTAAAATGAAAAATTAAAAAAAAAATCACCATTCCTTAACGAAGACGTCAAAATAGTTAATGGATATTAAAACAAAATGAAAGACTTGAAGAATTTTAAAACACAGACGATCATGTTCTGTCGACTTGCGAGCAATAAAACCTTCAGTCTAAAGCATTATCTGTCATGGTTTATTCAAAACGGAGGCATAAATATTGTGGCTTAAAAAGGAAAATGTTCAGAAAGCAGTCCCGGACTTGACGTACATCAAATATTACAGTCCGGGCTGAATGTCCTAGAAATTAAAGTTAATACGTTGTTTATAGAACTGAAGAACGTTTACATAAATGGTTAATTACATAGTAAACATTTGGCAATGCTATTAACTAATTTTATTGCCAAACAAGAATTCCGTAATTGCAATCGTGTATTAGATGATGTGCACCTAGTAGCAAATTAGTTCAAATATGATCTGAAGGATAAAGGAAAGGCAGCATCAGCGATGTTATATTAGTATATGCACAGTCATTTCGAGCTTACTGGTCAGTAGGATTCGGTATTACGCCCTATATCCACGATATATTTTGGTGAGAAATGTGGGAAAATTGGACGGTTCAATCTCCTATATGACTGTGTAAACCTGCCGTAGTAGACCTAACTTCATATAAATTTTCAACAATGCGACTTCCTCGCCCAAATATAATGTGGGTATACGGAAAAAATACTGATGAATTGCTATTAATCATGAATCGAATGTGCTCATGAGATTATACTTTCCGTTCATGCTGACTGTGTTTTATTCTTCAGTCATTTTTGAGCTAATTTGTTACTAGGTACGTAACATCTAATACACAAATGCATATATATTAGTTTTCCACACCAAACAGTATCTAACTTTCACATATTTATTTGAATCATGTCATGATTACCTAAAAAAGTGAAAGCCCATATATATCAAGGCCAGGTATTATGGATTTGCTGGAACAACATGGCTACAGAAGCAATTGTGATTCCTAATTTTGGTGAAATTTAGCGCATAGAAAAAACCAACGTGTTGTTACCATGTACTGTCTCAAAGATAATTGTGCTGACACCACGAATCTATTTAGCAACCATAGTGACGCTATCAGGTACCGACTCAAAAAATACAAATGAGGTTACTCATGAGAGGCTCGGTAGATAAATAAATAAATAAATAAATAAATATATAATATAGTGAATTGGCTTTGAAGTCGAATTGTCGGACTTTATACGAAGTAAGCTCCTCTACTGCAGTTTTACGCCTAAATATAAGAAATTATACCGTCAATTTTCACACATTCCTTACCAAAATATATAGTGAGCATAGGGGGTATACCGGCTTTTACTAATGAGTCGCCGGTTAGCACGAAACGAATGTTCACTTGAGATTTTACCTTCAATTCATGCCGAAATTGATGAATCCTTCTTGTTCAACCAATTTTTTAGTATTTGTGCAACACCTAATAAACAATTGCATGTATATTAGTTCTCCGCAACGAACAGTATTTAAAAATTATACAATAATTCCCAAAAAAATGTTGAATTAATCATGGTGTGTATACAAAGTTGAAGAAGCAGTGACGCTGCACTAAACCAAAGAAGGCAATTCACTTTTAAAATGCAGCCTAAAACTCGAAATATTTACTTGTCCAATATATTACAATGGCTACTCAGGTAACTAACACAGCACTAAAGATATTAGCAACACAATTTCTGCTAGATATTCATGTAAGGTATAAGCTCCGTGCAGTCCAACAATTTGCTAATTTTTATATATACACAATGTGCTATGTACAGAGTACTAGCCGATCAGTTTATAGGCGTATCCATAATATTTTTTAACGAAACCAAGATTCTAAACAGGTAAAAATTGCCGCATTTCTAGAGCGCTTTATAAACACTACAGATTTTGAGATGTTTTTTCTAGACAAGAAATGAAGCAAAGATACCTTTTGCTGAAATTGGTAATTGCAAATTGCGTTCTTGCTGTTAAATTATTTAAAGGAAGTTCATAAATATTTTTCAAACATTGATGAATATATTCTCTGCAATAAATTTGAAAGCTTGAAGTAAGCACCAATCCCATTGTATTTATCCAGTCACAAAACATAACAAATCTACTGGGAGTCATACGTACTGATAAGTTTCGACCTTCCATGATCGTCAACAGATTACGACGTGAAACTGATAAGCGAGGATCGAACCGCAATACATACATATATGGAAAGCAAATTTGAATTTGTGGCTCTCACCTCTAGTAAATTTTACCTGACTGGAAATGTTGGCTACCCAGGTGGTGGTAACAATTCTGTAAATAAAGTTTGGGAGCTTGAAGTAAACACCTATCCCATTATGTTTAACCAGTCGTTGATGAACATAGAAAACCTACCGGAAGTCACACGTAATAACGCGTTTTGACGTTTTCATGATGATCATCAAGTCAGCACTGAAAACTGACTAGCGAGGATCGAACAGCATTGCACCTATAAGGAGAGCATATGATATACGCTTCTCATTTGAACTGGTCCTCTATCAAACAAGTAAGATATAATATAAAGTTGCGCAACTAAAAACTCACCTATTTCGACGAGCATTACATTTAAGCAGCTTTCGACAGATATGCACGTTTTTTTATAAAATTGAACGTTATCCGGTTATGCAGGTAATGATAGCAATTCTTCACATCAAGTTTGCGAGCTTAATATATACACTATTCCAATTGTAGTTAAAAAGTCCCAATGTATAGCAAGACAACCAGCATTTTCACATAGTGGTGCGCTTCGTCCTTCCATATATATATATATATATATATATATATACATATATATATATATATATATATATATATATATATATATATATATATATATATATATATATATATATGGAAAGCCAAATTAATTATGCAGCTCTAACCCGTGGTGGACTTGCATTACTTACGCAGGTTATGCTAAATATTGTCTCAATCAAGTTTGCCAGCTTTATATAAACACCAACCCCATGGAACTTAGTCAGTCATACAATATAGCGAAACTACGGCCAGTATCATAACAATGCGTTTCTACCCTCGGCAGTCATCATGAATTCGCGATGGCATACTGACTTGCGAGGATCAAAACGCAATTCTTGTATTAAGAAAGCAAAATTATATATGCGGCTCAAGTTGCTTGGATTCGCATATCGTGTACATGACTGGAAAAGTTATTTGCATAATTTCTGTAGAATCACGAGCATTTCTTTTTGCAAATACCGCTAAATTTATATTTATTTATTGCTTTTCCAGGAAGTAATAAAATTTGTTTAAATCAAGTTTGCGAGCATCATATATTGACCAACCTCGTTGGCTTTAACCAATCACACAACATTGAACAACTAACAGTCGTCACACCTTCTGAAGAATTCCAAACTACCATGATGATCATGAGTGCAGGGCGGGAAACATACTAGCGAGGTTCCAACAAGAACGCATATTTACTGAAAGCGAAAACCGTGATGTGACACTTTCATTTATGTAGACTGGCATACAGTGTACATGACAGGAACTTTCGTTTGCACAATTTCTGTGCGGTAATGTTTCGCCGCTTTTGCCAAATTTATTTTGCGCATAGTGGAGGTAAACATTCTTTAAATAGCACTAGTGTGCGTGAGGAAGCTCATATTAATGGCTATATTCAGATAGTGCATCAAACATTTGCGGTTATGTACAATCTTTGGTTTCTTTCATACACGCCTTACGGTGGGCAACTCGCTGATCAGCTTGCCGTCGTGCAATGGTGATGATCACAGAAGGTCAAAACACGTTCGTACGATTGATTGACGACAGTTCTTATGTTGCATAACTGTTTACATACAATGACATTAGTATTTTTATCAAGCGAAAAACTTGTTTTAATAAAATTTAATTACTTTTTGTTGCGGAGACCTAATATATATATATGCAAGTATGTATTAGGTTTTGCGAACCTAGTAACAAATTAGTTCAGTTGTGACCAGAAGGATAAACCAAAGGCAGCATGAACGGAAAGTGTAATCTCATGCACATTCGTTTCGTGCTCACCTGGCGACTCATCAGTAGGAGCCGGTATTACGCCCTTTAACCACTATATATTTGGTAGCAGAATGTGGAATAATAGGACGGTACAATCTCCTAGACGAATGTGTAAACCTGCAATAGTGAAGCTAACATAATCTAAAGTCAACGACAATGCGACTTCAATGCTAACTCACTCTACAGAATATACATACCGAGTCTGTAAAGGATACTAACACTATGGTTATTGTGTTAGTTACTGATACCAACATTATTGTACCGAGAAGGTACATGGTACTAACACTATGGTTGCCGAGTCGGTACATGGTACCAACATGATGGATATCAAGTCATTATCCCACATTCCTCATCCAAATATATAGTTGTTAAAGGGCGTAATACCGGCTCCGACTGATGAGTCGTCAGTAAGCACGAAATGAATGTGCATAAGATTTTACTTTCCGTTCATGCTGCCTTTGGTTTATCCTTCTGGTCACAACTGAACTAATTTGTTACTAGGTTCGCAAGACCTGATACATACTTGTTTTACTAAGTCGTTCTCACCACCCACACATTAAAAAAATGTTCATTTGACATGTGTTTGTCCGTGTAAATCTGCATGTGCATATTTAACTTCTTTTCTCTGGCGTTTAATATAATTGTGAAATCTACATAAATTCCATTTGCATGTATACTCTTGCTACAGGAAACAAAAATATTCTTATTTTTCATTGGGTATGGCGAGAATAACCTGAAATTTACAACTTTGTTGTGTTGTACAAAACTGTTTCAATAATAAATGTATACATTTATACAAAATGTATATCTAAATTTACTCGAAAATTTTTGATTCTAATGCTTCCTCGCAGAAGATCTGCACTAAATTATGTGGCCTGTGAATTGGCAATGATTTAATATTAGGAAATATTTTGAAACTTACACCTATTTTATCTTCACTAAAATCTTTACAGAATACAATTTTTGTATACCTCGATTCGAGTCGTCTTAATTCTCATTATCGTTTTTATTTTAATGCATTAAATTAACGCAAACCTGCACTTTTGCATGCCTGTTGAAAAAAAGGATATAACGTCATTTTTTTAATAAATGCACATTCTTTCTATCATTTCTTGAAAGCTTATGTTTAAGTTATGTAACTGTTCAGACATTTGGTTGGAAAAACAGTTGAAAAGTTTTTTCCACTGATTGATGTTTAATCTATTTATTTATGTTTGAAAAGTAATGCTGCTGTAAACAAAACCGTTCTGGTAGAGTAAATCTCATAACTTAACAACAGACGAGCGATATTTAAGGTAGGCTAGTTTATTGAAAATGTTAAAAATCGATTTTAAGCGGATAACATCTGTTCTACTTCATCGGACAAAAACTGAGCTAAATTAAACACATTAAAAATATTTCAAACATTTTTGACAATTGCTATAATCAAGGTTACGATCTTGATATAAACACCTGATCCATTAAGTACATATATTTGCCAGTATAAAAAGAAATTTATAGTGCAGAAAAAGCAATTCATCCGGTAGTCTGGTTTCGTTCTTATTGGGAAACTATCACGTACTGGCCAGTTTTCCGTGGACAGGGTTCGAATTTGGGCCCATCCTTTATGGAATCTGGTGATCTAACTACTGAACTAGTTCTTAAAGTACCAGATTTCGAAGCTGACATGCCCAGGTTTGAGCCTTGTAAGCGGAAAATTCCGACCAGTACGTGATGAGTTCCCAAAAAGAAAAAACTTGTCTAAAATATACAACTTTTAGCTTATACTGACAAATATTTGTACTTAATGAGTCAGGTGTTTATATCAATATTGAAACCTTGATTATATTAATTTTTATCACCGCCCGTGCAACCATTGTTCTATTAGTTATATCTGACATTTAAAGATTTCAAAGCGAATTGGTAATATGTAAGCTCCCTAATTAAGTCTACCCCCATGTTATTAAAATTTTTTACAATATTGTGGTATGTGTGTAGCTCATTGTATTCTAATTAGCACAATTTTAAGGAGAATATTTGTTCAGAATGAGTTGTCAACCTGGTGTGTTTGATTGTCAATTCAGAAAAAGATTATAACCAAATATTGCCTGAGCTGTGGGATAATAACCATTGATATTGGTAGTACTCTTACATGTTAAGGTTGCGGACTAAAATAGGACACTAATCGAAAACAGTCTAGCAAAGTTATCTTCAAAAAATCCGCTAGTGTGAAAATGCTTTAGATAACTTGTTATTGTCTTCATTAACACCTCAAGTCCGAGCTTTAAACTACATTGAGAAAAGCCTTATAAATAAACATTTTAATGTTTTATTTACGCATATATAGCTTCGTAGGCTCGTTCCATCGTTTTGAAAACAAAGCGAAGCATTTCGTGCATTAATTCTGGTACTACTATGTAGATTATATGTTGGAAGATATTTATTATTTTTCTTTACCATCCAAAAGATAGATCCAATGTGCCATAAAACACTTGATAATGTGTATTTTCAAGTTACGCTTTGCTTACTTATTAAGTAAAAAATGTTACTACTTGCAGAAGATAACTATTTTTTGTCATCTGCTATTACGATGAGATTTGTCTTGACACTCTAAACAGCCTGACGATATTAGATCTAGAAATCCACTAGATAAGTGCACATAAATTTTCGCTCGATTGTTAACGTAGTAGGTATATTTATGTAGTTAACCTAATACCCCATATTCCTGGAAACGTAAAATTCATTCTAAATAATGGAAAGTAAAATATATCTGAAAAATTTATCTTTAGTTTGTCAAGAAAATGTTAGCCCGGTCTCTCAGTGAAATTTAAACCTACAGCGACGTTTTCTAGATAAAATGATCGCGTTGCTAATAACTAAGATCTTTTCCGTTTTTTAGTCTTCTACTTACACCAACTGAATTAAAACTGGTTGTGTGTAACATTGCTATATCATAGCTTTACTTAACATCAATAAGGTTAATTAAATAATACTATTTGTGGTAGCTAAAATAGCACTGCGTCATATGTAGATTCGGATGAGTTGTCAAGCTTACTGAGGAAATTTAAAACTTATCGGGTAATTTTAAACTTATTTCTTTTATGTTTGTCTAGTTTTATGCTCCAGAAGCCCATTTAATAATTTCTTTAATACAAAGCTCGAAATAGATTGTGAGAATTTAAAACAGAAATATTTTCGGCAATATGCAAAATTTGAACCTAATTATATTGAAGATGGCTTTTGACATTCGATAACAAAAACTCCAAAACACCCGTAGATAAAAATATTAACTGTCAAGAATTGATCAGAATCTCATGATAGTTTGGACATAACGTAAATAGGTCGGTGAACATTAAACCGAATAGATCTGCATAAAATGATGAAACGCAATATTAGAGAGGATAGTTAATTTTTTCAAATTACTTAATACCTTTTCACAAAGGATACGGAAAATTCAAGATCATGCTGAAGAGAATATCTTTGTCTTTTAAGCGAAAGTGTCAATGATTAACCTAGGTTAACTGCACGCTGTTAGGCGATTAGAAAATCGTGATTGGCAACCAACACGTAAAAAGATGCGTTTAGCCCATAATTCCTAAGAGCTAATCAGCCTAGAAAACACATACACAGACAAATGCGCATATAACTGAAAAAAACACGTTTTTAGCTAACCATAACATGCACCTGTGAAAGATAAAATTATTCATGCAAGAAAAACCCACAGTCATGGGAAAGCAAAGATAAATATGAATCTAAAAAAGCTGCTAATACAAGACGGACAACGGTTGAAAACTATATCGACTAACAAATTATCAGAAAAAATAGAGACCTGGAGCGAGGAAAGTTAGACGTGTGTACCAATACAGCTATAAGCTGGTATAACGTATTTGGTATTATACAGTCATTCTCTAAATGACTCGAACGACTAATTAATTGCTATTGGCTACAAATGAGGTATTGCCACGATTTACGATAGTTGTGAGCGTCCCTGTGAAATTCTTTGAGGTTACTGCTAGTTACACGAAAATTTATGAACTTCATGTGACAGTGCACAACGAATAGACGCCCAATTGAAGTTGCTCAGACGAGGGCACCTGGTTCGATTTCGCAATGCAGATGCAAACGACCAGTTGCCAAATAGTTCCGGCATCTTGGCTTTGCGACCAAGAACGACTGTGAAACATGAATTCTTATTTCCTGTTGGGCGTATATAAATCGTAACGGCCTTCGTTTTATTGAAAGTACGGCACATAATGATGTCGAAGGTGAGGGGCAACTTGTCCATTTTGTTGTCCGGCTGAATCTTCTTTTCAATAAACGATTTTCTGCAGTAGGTGTGGACGAGTGTTAGTATTTATTTAGTAATCCAGTGGTAGCTGCTTCGAGATGATAGTCCTTGTTCGGTTGTTGGGCTGACGCCTTTCCAAAACGTGAAAGAAACAACAAAGGGCCGCCTTGAAAATGGCTGTTTGTCATGTCGCTCACAATGGTTATCATCTTGAGACGAATGGAGTCCTTAAAAACATTTATACCTGCTGTACTCTGTTCGGCTATCCACTGATATATATTTTTTTCTCTAGCAGTGATCACCTCAACTTGATCACTCACGACTTGACGCAAGTCATCTTCTTGGTTCCTTCACCTCTGTATAATTGACCTGTTGTTGCTGAACTATTTTGCAGTTGCATTATTTCTGATATCATTTGTGTTATTGATGGCCTTGAAATTCACTTTCTCTTTCGTAAGCATATCTCTCGTTAGGTGCTATTTTTAGGTGTCTTGGATAGTGGCGTTAAATTGCTCAAAAAATTTAACATCACGAGTCTTAATATATTGAAGTATCTAGGTATGCCTAAATTGCAGGAAATAAAACAGAATAATAAAACAGTTAGGTAGGTATAATAGGTACGTACAGTAGCACGATTAAACTTGTAATTGCGATTGGTAGGTAAAAAATAAAAAAAAACAACGCCCAGGTTGTTAACGTAAATCCCAATGACGATTTCTTATGAAATAATTTACAACAAAACGGAATATTAACAAGGAGTGTTTCAGCTATTTGCTATATTTCATTTCGAGATTTTCTCACGCCAGGTATTTCTCGTACATAAAGTGCATTGCCCATTTTTAAATAAAATTAAGTTTATAAATGCGCCCTATAGTCCATCCATTTATGGTCTCTTGTCTTCTAAAGTCTATATGAACTAGCTTTGATGAAATATTCATCATCCAAAAATGGAGTTTCCAGGTTTCGATGACGCGATTATACTCAATCTAATTCATCTTCTGTTTTTCTTTCGCTAACTTTAATCTGTCTTTTCTGTTAGATTCCATAATTAGATAAATTTTAATCGCATTATGCACGCATAAATAAGGCCTCTATTCTCTTCTGATTGTAGTACTTCGGTTAATGAAAATTTATGCTAAGATTTATACCGGTTCTTGCCATCTTATCAGTTTACTAGCATAAACTCATACCATGAATATTGATCTAAACTCAACAGACATGTGTTACTCCATTAAAACATCACCAATGGCGGGCCACTTAAATATAATTAACCATATGATATTTCATCTGTTTATTTATTGAAATGTAAAAAAGTTCTCCATTTTGCTTATTATTCCTAGTGTATTTTCGAGAAATCAAACATGCGTAGTTTCTAATTATTTAGAGTTTTAGTAAATTAGAACATCTCGATCCGCTAATCTATATAGAAAAACCGTGAAATTGATTTGTCTATATTAAATACTTTTCGTACATATTTCCAAATACACAAACATTGTGTAGTGAATAGATTTTAAAGTTTAGGTTGACATATTTACTGTTGAGCTTCTGTTGCTTTTATTGACAGTTCATACACATTTCGGAACAAGGAATGTTGCGCCATTCTTTAAGTTATTCTATTTGAACTACTTTGCTAATTTTTGCACGTTTGCAAAGAGGATCAGCATATTTCAGCATTCTTCGCACTCTATAATCGATCTTACATCTAGAAATGATGGCGATTTCCAATAATATTTTAGCATTATTGGCTGTTTTTATGCATATTCATAATTTTACACACATACACACACAAAAATATATATATATATATATATATAATATGCACATATCAAAATAAATTCACATATAAATAGATAAATTCCATATGCAAACATATGCAAAAATAAATTTTTAAACATAAATAAATATATAACCATACATATGACCCCACGAAATAAATTCACATATAAATAAATACATACAAACATATACACAAATTATTTTTTTCCTATACATAAAAAATATATAACCGCAGATATGCTCGCAGAAAATAAATTCACATATAAATAAAAACATAAAAACATATAAAAACATATACACAAATAATTTTTTTTCTATACATAAAAAAATATATAACCGCAGATATGCTCGCACAAAATAAATTCACACACAATAATTTTTTCTATACATAAATAAATATATAACCGCACCAATTCGCTCAAATGAATTGTCTTTAATTTTCAATAATATATTTGACCTTGATGACAGAATTAATAACACATGCGCATACACACACATATATATATATATATATATATATATATATATACATACACATATATATATATATATATATATATATATATATATATATATTTAAATTTTCTTTTATTAAACAGGAAGTTTGGATAACGTATATTTTACAGTGACCGCCTGAGTTAGGCTATTTCACGTTGAGGAATTATAATGTGGGAAGTCTACATGACATAAGCTTGGGAAATTCACGGATGTAAGTTTCGTCTTCCGTCGTGTTAGAATTTAATAGCAGGGTTATATTTCAAAATTCGCATTTTTTCTTATTTTTTTTTGGACATGGTAAATCAATAAGCAGTTGATGTTACAGTTGCGTAATACGTTGTGCAATCAATAATTCCAAGTGCAAGATATGTATTTTTCCTTCATACGTGAGGTTAATTCACCACTTCAAGTATGCAGCACTAAGTTATCTATTCAATTTTAACTGAGGTAAACTCGAAATCGTAGAGTCCTCGATGTTTCGAAACCTAATTTCCGGTCTCATCTTAAGAAATGTAAAAAAAACACCGCCCACGTTCACATATAAATTATTGGTATGTGGCATTCTCGTTCCAAACGAATATATTTATATTTTTGTTTCAAAATTAAATGTATATTTATTTATAAATTTATATGCTGCCAAAATAAATTAAACACAACACATTGCAGCAAGGCCAACTCAAAGAGGAGGCCGGTTTCATCTAATTGGAAATCGTCAGATATCTAAAAGGATTGTATGAAACGGGGAATCGAATTGGAGCCCATAACATTTGTAGTTTCTCAATCAAGCGCTGCCCATCTACTGTCGTTCAATTTGTGCACCGTTGCAGTGCATACAAACTAAAATTTTATGTGATTTTATTTTTTCAGAATATGATTATTTTCAAATGTTAAAACCAGAAATTCTAATATTTCTCACCTGGTCTATGCTACGTAAAACACGAAGAAGTTATATTTGATTGAATTTTAATGGCTGAATTTTCATTAAATTTTTTTTCGAATACACAAATCATTTATTACTCTTCAACGATTAAATACATATATAAAATAACACGGCAGGGCCTTCGCTTTAACTTGTTGGTTGCCTTTAATTAAGGTATGAAAATAGGTGTTAATTTTAAATAGAAAAACTGTCTACATTAAAAGTTTACACACACACTATCACACAAAATACACACACAAAAATACACACACAAACACACACACATATATATATATATATATATATATATATTGACGTAAATTTTGAAAAAAAATGGAAGTGTAACTAAGCGCTATTTACATTTGGCTTGGAAATACCTATGGTAATGCCAGTCCAGGAACAAATTATTTTTTTGCAAAATTATAGACCAAGTCGTTTTATTGAAGCCCCTCTCAAACAGGATAGAATAAAAATGCAAAAGGCTTTTATTGAAATTGAAAAGCGTTTTGTTAGAATGTCGCCACTATTACAGGACAAAGCATGTTTGGCAATAGTCGTGCGTGCTTCCCCAATCTTATTTCGCACCATTCAGGTTAATATGTGCTCGGACAGGCGTGAATTCATTATATATATTTTGTCAGTTTGAACCAACGATTGAACAAAGTAATAAGTAATTGCCAGAATTTGCCGTGAAAAGGCCTCGAATATGAGGAAAATGTGTTTCGGTGTCTTGTACATATTCACTGCGCCACTCTTGCTAAATGCTACATACAATATTCAGATATATAACAGATTTAGTATTACATTAGCTTTCCTTTCATATGTTACCCATTTGACAGCTCTTTTTAAATGAAATTCTAACTTGCCATTCGCGATTGTCATAGTATAACGGACACAATGTTATCTAGGAATCGTATATTTACTTTAAGTTTAATGGTACGAACTAGACTGCATATGCCATCAGTGTGAGCTAAATATTGCATAGTAAAACAAAGGCAAATCCTAATGTTGGTATGTTTTTATCTTGTTAAAAACGCGTCAAGTACTTGCCAGAATTTGCTGAGACGGTTGCTCAAATCGTGGAACATTTGCTTCAAATACTGGCACACACCCACTGTTCTACCGCTGACTAGCACTTGACGCAATTATGAGATAAATTGAAATAAAAGTTTTTGGTATAACTTTGAGACATATTTGGCCTATTTGGCATCACTTAAGACTTGAAAATTAAACTAGCAACTCTCAATCTGTCATGATACGAAAGACACCATATCACCAGGACATATTATTTGGCATTGGAGTTCTTTAACAAAATTTTGATTATATACATGTTGATAGGATAAACTAAAAAAATGCATAGGGTAGCAAACGTTATCCACCAGGTGGATTTGTTTCATTTTTTTACGGAGATTGCAAAGTTCACGCCAAAATTTGCCGCAACTGAGGCTTGAAACGGGGCGCATTTGCATTTGGGATGCACTCACATACTGTTCCATTGTTGCCTACACCACACGAAATTTTAAGATTTACACCAACTTAATTATCTTTATCTTTAGGTAGAACATACTTGCTGTCGCTTATGCATAACTATGTAATGCTGCGCGTTATATGCGTTTTTGTCCCTTATGGACTTAAATGAGCTCAACCCTATGCATTTGACAGTTTATGTATGCCGAGATATCAATAAGTGAATTTCTTCAATATTTCCATGCAAGTATTAAATGATACACGGTCGTGGATCTATATATATATATATATATATATATATATATATATATATATATATATATATATATGTATTGCTCATGTGGGTTTTGGTTAATAATTATTTATTTAGGAACATTTCAATTGGATAGAAATATATCAGGTTAAATCATAAATTCGTAAGTTACCATAACTTGTGTGATAAAAAATCCTCAATGGTCATGCCGAATATGAGCAATCGAGAAACCTATACTATCTTATTTAATTCAATTTTGGTTGAGCAGACGATATGTATTTTTCCTTCATACGTGAGGTTAATTCACCACTTCAGATATGCAACACTAAGTTTTCTATTCAATTGTTGACGCCTAGAAATGAAAATTATCAATTGTACCTTATATATTGAAGGGATTTACATCACTTGCACCTGGAAATGCGTTCTGAACAAACTATTAAGGATCTGAAGCATCAAATGCGCATCGAATAACCGTGTCGGCAATGTGATGATAACACCACGTTTAGTTTTTAAGCATCAATATAGTTTAAACGAACATCGGATGCGCGGGTGGTTTTAACAATTACTTTATTATCAAGGTTGTGATAATGATACAAACACCTGACCCATTAATTACTAACATATGTCAGTATAAACAGTAAATTGTATATTGTTGAAAAAGCAAATCATGCAGTAGATTAGTTTCGTCCTTATTGGGAACTCATCACGTAATTTCCAGAATTTGTCGCGGACAGGGCTCGAACCTTGAGACGTTTGCATCGAAATCTGGTGCTGTAACCATGATCCAGCCTTTTCGCGAGAACCGCTTATTCTACACTATACAATAATTAGTTTATAGTGACAAATGTATGCACATAATGGGTCAGATGTTTATATGAAGATCGAAACTTTGAATAAAAGTAATCAATATAGTTTTCATTTTTAATTCTGCTGACAGCAATGGCTTCTGCTAGGAGGTAGACCGTAAAGGGTGAACCATCGCCTAGTTTATAGAGCGTCCTAGATTTCTAAATCAGTTAGCAAAATAAATTAATTTTATTTGTTATAAATTGCTAAATATTGTCATATTTCCAATTAACTAAATCTCATTACATTATTTTGCTGAAAGAACGCGTTTTAAAAATATTACATTCGAAAAATTAGTTATATTTTTATAAGACGAGTGACATTTCTAAATTCACAATGATTTTTCCATTTACAAAAATTATACCAAAATGTTAGTCTTCATTATTTCTTTGGTTTTCATTTATTTGCCAGTGGTGTTTTTAAATGCTTCCATAACCCGGAAAAATTTATTTGGTATTTTTCTCCACAATTAAATTGTTGACGTTGTACTTGATTTTTTTTAAAAAAATTAACCACAAATCACATTTCGAAGTAGCAGTTCGCACACAACGTCAATCATATGCCTATATATTCTTTCAGCTGCAGATTGCGTGTAACATTTGGATCAATTTGAAATGTGTACACGGCAAGCGCACGGCGGAAATCACCACATTATTTCACAATTTAACGTATCCACGTATTTGTTTTAGTGGTTGGTCGATTTTCACTGTAGGCATTTGCTTAAATCTGGCCGTGTGAGCGGTAGGCTGTGCTTTGTTGTAAATCTGAAGAGGGCACGGGAAACAAGGTACCACAGCGTCGTCATACAACCGAGATAGGATAGAAGTTCATTTCAAATGATTAGTCGGAATGGTGTGGATGCCTTCGGATGAGGGCACGAATCAGCACCCAACCACCACGAAGTCCACTTCAACGCGTACTTCGATGTACAGATCAATCATATCATTGCGAAACCCAGATTGGAAATCGACATCCCAAGGAAAAGAATCATGGATACATTGAATGTGATCATCGCACGACGTAATCAAGAGCAACATATTTCATATTTTTTCTCGAAAGAAATCGTTTTTTATATAATTTAAATAAATAGATAACTCTCTCTCTCTCTATATATATATATATATATATATATATGAAAATACGCGCGTCTGTGCATGTGTTTGTTGAGGTATGTCTCCTATTATGTGATTGTGCATTATATCATGGAGTTTTATGATTTATAATAGAAGCCCAAATGTTCAATGCAGATATGGCAGGAATGCCCAATTCTAAATTGCTTTGAAAAATTTGAATATATCACTTCATTTTTATTTTTTTAGAATCTAGTTAATTTTATATCTCAGGTTTCAGAATTCTGACATTATTCCTTGGGCTATTTGTAACACAAAACTGCTGTGTTTAAGTTTTTCTTACAAAAATGAATCTTTGCTGCCGTGTGCATTATTTTCACGTGATAACTGAATGTTCAAAATAGTTATTCGTAGAAATGAAACTGTGAAACGTTTGTATTTTTAAACGATAGTTATTCGAGTAAACTGTGTTGTCATCCTTATTTGGCTGTTTGTTTATCGCTCTTGTCTGTACTTGAACTGAAGCACATCTCAAATTGTCAATTTCGTTTAATTTATGCTAACAGATCGATAATTACTCTTGTCATTTAGCAAAACTTACGAGTGTGAGATTGACCATAAACTCATTAGTAGATTGTTTGATGTGCGACAGGTACACTGCCTGAGGTATTAAGTGGTCTATTTAAAATGTAATATACTACTTACGTTCAATACTACGTTTATTAATAATTTCATCCATTTAATCATTTATTCTTTCACCTACTCTCTCATTGGCACATTTGTTGTCAAACTCACAAAGTTGCAAACTGGAAACTAGCATAGTGTCTACACAAGAACGTAATTGCACACATTTTACAAAATTCTATCGTTTGTCGATTTAAAATGCCTTCATTTCATTGTGCCGTTATTTTTTCTACAACATTCACTTGTCAATTTGCTGACAAAACGTCTTTCTGGTAGCTCACAGACTCAATTCATCACTCAGCTACTTTTATTCCATTTATTCAGTTGAATAATAATGATTCAACAAATGGATATTTTTAACCTATATATTTTCGCAATCATAAATGAAACCATACATTTTTAGGTAAATTTATTTTTCGTAAATAGTTTGTATATTTTAGTACTATTGTATCATTTCAATTGATTCATTCGTATATTATGCCTTATTCAAGAAATAGTTTCGAGAATGGTCAAAATTGAAGGATTTCACACACAACAAAAAAAGTAAGTAAAATGCATATGGGTAGAGCTATGTTGGCACCGATTCCACCCACTTTAAAATAAAAATGTACTACTTCATTCATTCTTTCTGCTATTCTGCTCTCTGTGTTCTCTAGAAAGTATGCAACACACCTGCAATTCATATATGCACAGTATATCCGGTTGTCTGAATAGCAATCTGATTCTTACAACTTGATATCGCCAATTGTGCTGTATGCGCTATTAGAAAACATATAGGTGTAAAGTATGTTCAACATGCTAAAACACGTAATCACTGTCGAATAAATAGTACCAACCTCCCACCGATACTGACTAAACTTAGAAATAACTAAATTTTATCTACTATATGCACGAAACACTTAGTTTTGCCTTTTATAGCGTGGGCGGAATACACTTTCAATATAAAGGTGTATTCGATATATCCTTAAAACTAATTTTGTAAAGAATGATGTATCGGTTTTATAGACTCTCTTAAGACATTGTTTTAATTGAACAATTTTTATTTGTTTTTGGACAAAAGATGCCAAATTGTAAACATAGTTTATCCCATTTTTTCTAATGTTATATTCGGCTAGCATATCTCCCACGTGTTCTTCGCATTGGCGGGACATCTAGAAAAAGATTAAATTGTTAACTTTATATTAAAATGTATACGTCAATAGTTAAACATATGCAGCACCTCGTCCACTTGGCCTTAAATTGCCCCATTGAGAAAATTTAAATTTATATTTTTCTGTCTATTGTCGAATCTCTTTTGACAAAACCAATTGAAACTAACTATTCCGGCCGAGAAAGATATTGCACAAACGAAAACTAAAATATTGTTGGCATCACATGGGTTTAGACATTTTGTAAAACTTCACAGCACACTTAGATTGATCTTATATTTTATGTAGTGTGTACATCTATACTAATTTTAGTTCTGGAAATATTCTGTTTAATACATTCTGAAATATAAATTTGAAGCCATTTTAATTTTCAGTTTATGGTGATTTTTTAAAACACCCGTTTAAAATTTCGAACAGATCAGTATAGTTTGGAGATTCTGTTGAAGATAATTTGCATTATTGTCCCTCGTTTCGGAGTAGAAACATACATTTTGTTTTTTGCCAGATTTGTGTCTGTTTAGTTTCTACGATTAAACAGGTTTTTTGTAATCGTATTAGATATTTAATATTTTACGTCATGTGCTATGAAAGTAAACGTGAAGCTTCGCGGACTTAAGTCAGAATTGTGTAAATTCATTTTTAACATATCTTGTTTCAGCCAGCTCTAGCTAATGGAACTTTTCTGAAGGCAAATATGAAACTAGAAACTGAGGCAGAGTTTAAAAAAATAACCAGTCATCCAAACAATGCACCATATAATTGACGGTTAAGAGATAAATTTGGCAAGCATATTTGTGCAGCATTAATATTTGGCAAAATTGTGCGGTTATTCATTGCGTGGATTTTTTATTGGTGCGTTGCGCAATCCTAAAATAATTGAATTGATCAATCAATCTCTCATCCACGAACAAATTTACATTTGTTATTTGTGTAACATAACAAGTTAATTACTTACATATCCAAACATTTAATAGTTTTCATTTCTAGATACTCGATATCTTTCTTATTACAGCGCCGTATTATCTGTTCATTCTCTCATCAAATGAATAAATCTGGAACTGAATTTTGTAAACATGATCAAAAACACCTAGTCAACAACACATTTAATGTTTATCAGACGACTAAGGCAAATACAATTATAAAGTACTTATTTTTAGGCCTAATAGTTAAAGAACATTAGTCTAGAATACGACAGGCCAATTATGCACTGGAATGTTAACTAGTTAATGAACAACATGAAAGTACCTGGACTACCATCGTGGCTCGAAACAACGGCACACCAGTGGCTTCATTGTAAATCCTAAAATTTCTACTTGGTGTGTCATTTTTTCGAACCTAACTCCTGGTCCAGGTCATGAATAGGTATTTGCGACACAGAAAATTATGTCGTCTTCTACGTGTTTGTTTAACAATCAACGATTCGTGAAATCTGAAGCAGATTTTTTACATCCAGTTTGCATCGTAAGCCATTTTTCGGGTATTCAACTAATATAGACGTTAATTTTAGTTTGATCAATTTGCTCTGAAATTTTGTTTCATACGCGCTATTGCCAAATTTCCACGTCTTAATTTAATTGGTTCGCACTGTTTCACCAATTGAAATTCCTCTCAATAATCCATTCAATGACATTTTTATACTTAGTTTAGTTTACTATATTGCGGTTTAATACCGCATAGGGGTAACATTGCTTCACTCACATAAACTTAAAATTTCTTGTGAATGTTATGTAAGCAATATATGCATTCTTCTATAATCTCTTGTGTTCTTTCAAATATAATAATTAACAAAGGGTTCTTTTAAAGGTTTATATACTCTTTATATATGGCTTTTCGGAAGTGTTGAGGCAAATGTAAATATGAACAATCGCTGAGGCTTTAGCTATAGTACCCTTTATCAGCCAGAATTAAATTTTATTATTCTCACATTTGTAGTCATCTTAGAAAATTTCTTTAAAACAAAGTAAAAATAATTTGTAATAAATTTTAGACTCACGCCTAAACTAGTAAAAGACTTTTCCTATAAAAGCTGAGCAACTTAAGAATTGATTTTGTCTTCAAATTACTTGATGTAATAAAGTTTTGTCCAGGTTATCCAGGTCTATTAAATTATTTTAGTATACTTATATCAAATGCGTCTGTTACCTTAATTTATATTTTCAGTTATTTCTGAAAAATACTATTGTTAAACGTTTGAAACGAAAAATATTTCTAAAGTTTTGTGAAAAAATTCCTGGAAAATATTGTTGTACTTCTAGCGTAATTAATGAGTTATTAATATGAAATTGACTTGTAAACGCAACTTGACAACAGTTATTACAGTATTACATTGAATCAGAGCAATTTAATTCCTCCATTAAAATGAAAGAGGTATTCGTTTTTAAAAAGAACTTTTTGTAGTTGGTTCATAAAAGGGGATGATGACTGCCAAATTCAACAGTGGCCTCCATCTAATAGAACTGTTGCTACTGTCCATTTGTACACTAATGATACTCTTGATTGCCACATGATAAATAACAAATGGGAAGAACCAATTATATGCTTCATATTCATATATTCATATGGGATAACCTGATTTCAATATCCACTGAATTGTTTCTTTGCAGGCAAGAAAACATAAGTTATTGTAAACGAAACTTTTGTCATGTTTCGAGAAATATACATATAATTAATTAAGGGAAATATATAAAAACGATTTTGTGCTATAAATTCTTGATAAGCAATCAAGAAATATCATCCTGTGATGCAATCAACTGCTAATGCTTAGCTTTTAAGGATTATGTTCGATTAAACTAGGATGAAGTAGTTGTCACGATGTTAAACCAATAAAGAATGGGTAAGATAAAGATTATATGGCAAGTATAAAGTATTTCGTTTATTACTTTTGCCTAAAGTGTAACGCTGTACCTAATTGCTTTGGGTTTGGACTCCAATTCGAATTAGTTACATCGGACGAGGCCATTAAGCATGAATATTACTGAAATATGATGAATACATCAAGAAATAAAGGATAAAAGGTAAATTTAAATAAATACGTGAAAAGACCAAACTAATGTCAATATTTCTATATAGGTTGCACGCGGTTAATTTAGAATTCATTGATGATCTCACTAGAAATGCAGAAAATAAATGAATTTTGAAGGCCAGGCAGATACATGCAATCTCGCTAAATAATCCCAAAATATATGCATCTTCGATGTTTCATCCGAATAATTGCACAATTTCTATACTGTGGTTTTTTAATTTAATCTCAAACGGATCTGACAGCCTATACTGGCTGCAATTAGGAGAATATTTTGATTTCATCGCACACCTCCGCCTAGTTGAAATATCACCTATGTCATAGCAGGCATTGATTAAAGATTTAAATGCCATTGGTTGTTGTGCCATCGGCTCACCACGTATGCAAATTAAATAGGTAGGAGGAACAAACACTGCGAAAAATCCACGTGGGCGTGAAATTGTTGTTGGTGTGTAATGAAACGTGTGCGTGCATACAAATTCCTTCAAGTATTTCAAATAAAATCTGCATAATGTTTTGAAGCGATTAACTATTTCATAATACAATTCCAATGTGCAAAAATGATAATACAATTATTCTAGTTCCATGAACTAACTAACATATCTATACAAAAAATTAGTTAGTATATAATTGAAAGCTGTTTGCACTTTGCGGAAGGGTGGCTCATTGGTTAGAGCAACAGATTCTGTAGCAGACGTGCCCAGATTCGAACCCTGTACGAGACAATACGTGGTGAGTTCCCATAAAGGAGGAAACCGGTCTAGGATTGCCTATTCTACAGTAAGAAATGCTTATTTTATACTGAAAAATTGAGGCATATATTGGGTCTGGATTTTATGTCAAGATCACAACCATGATTATAATCATTGTTATCAACGACCACGTGACCAATTTTTGATTAATTCTATAAATGACCTTTTCAATACCACTTCCGCATATAACGTGATATCTAGTTTATAATGACAGAGTGGGAAAAGTTAGTTGTATTTTCAAGGCTTAAGAGATGCTATATAGACTCTATCAAAAGGAAAGGCCATGCAAGAACTATTAGTTTGTACATAACCGAAACTTTTGTGTAATGTTTGACAGTATGGCTCAGAGTTTTGAGCACCAGATTACAAAGCAGGCGTGCTCAGGTTCGAGCCTTGTCCGCGGCAAATTCTTGACAGTACGTGATGAGTTCATAATAAGGACGAAACCGCTCAACTGGATAAATTGGCTTTTCTACTCTATACAATGCTTAATTTATATTCTCCAATGTAGGCTCATAATGGAGTAGGTGTTTATATCAAGATCGCAGCTTTGATAATAGCAGTAGTAAAGAACTGTTGCTTTATGATATTTTCTTCAAGTAACGACATATTATTTCATCAAGTAACGACAATACATGTAGGATAGTTAAACTTAAAGTACGAAAAGCACTTATTAACATATACGAAGTTCGATCATGTTTATACTGTTTTACAATAGTACTTCGTCTTTTTAACAACTGAACAAATGGAGAAATAAAAAGCAAATTTATTTTGTTAAAAAAGCAGAAACAACATGCTACACGTAAAGTACGCAAAAGTTTATATCAGTCAAAAGTGTTCAAGAGTGAAGAAACGTAACTTAGCACAGATATGCATGGAGTTCAATGAGCATCATGGTACTGCCAGTGAATGATCATATTGTTTTCGCTTTCACAGTACTAGTCAACTTCGATTTATGGAAATCGCTTTCCGATAGGGAAGCATACTTACACACCGATGCATTTCTAAAATTTAAAAGCGATTTAACAATAATTGATTGCGCGGGTGGTGGTAACAATTCTTTAAATCAAGTTTGCGAGCTTGAAGTAAACACCAATCCCATTGTATTTAACCTGTCGTCGAACAACATAGAAATTGCAACTGGCGGTAGTTTTGTTATGTTGTTCGACGACTGGTTAAATACAATGGGATTGGTGTTTACTTTAAGTTCGCAAACTTGATTTAAAGAATTTAAAGCGATTTGTGTACATGTCGTAGTTGTTACAGGACAAAACATATCTAGTTTTAAACTTAGAATGCGACATCAATCTAATTTTGCATCAACGAAGTTGATAAGTGCGACGAAAATCGTGATTTCAGTCTTCTAGTTCATCTGCCTACATATGATTGCTTATAAAGAACACTAGATGCAGATTTTAGTATAGTTTTGCCTTAAACTCTAAGCCGATAAAGTTTGGTCGTTTATGTTATCAAAACATATCAACTGCAAAATATAGAAACGCCGTACCGGAATGCAATTTATCTCTTACGTGCTACATTGCCTCTTCACCTTCGTATTTCAAGTGGCAATGAAATGATTTTTTATTGGCAGTACAAACATTCAAAACGGGTTTTATTGTATCATTAGATTTATACTTATCCTTAAAATGCAGTTGGTAACCGTTAATTATACGTCTAAAACCTGCGTGCTCCAAATTTATATAATTAAACGAACAATGGTTGTGCGGGAAAATGCATGTACTTAATGGTTCAGGTGTTTATATTGAGATCGGAGCCCTGATTATACTAACACTCGAAGTTTGTCTGAACACAAACTGCTGAACAAATGGGCAATGTCCCATTACACAGTGTCCTACTTAAGACTTTTTTTCAATTTCAAATGCAAATATTGCACTGTCAATGTTTTCTTATGAGAAATTGATCTGCGCAATGTGCCATCAGTTCTACGTTTAAGCAGCACACGGTGAAAAACTAGAGTATCATCCCCTGCCATATCAATTTTAAATTTAATTTTTGGATGGAATTCATTAAATTTGTTAAGCAGTTCTTGAGCATAAACAAAGCTATCGCAGACCAAAAATATATCTTCATTATACGGATTGCCTAGATCTTTATTATTAATATATCGAAGCTCACCGTTCCGACATGTAAATGAGCATATCGGGCACGAGATGTGCTAAAGCAGAACTCACTCCTAGTTACCCATTGTAATTTGATTGAATGACTGAAAAAAATTAGTACAATAATCGTTCCAGCTGCGATTTACGCAGTTTCAAATTTGAGAAATTATCCAGGACTTAATGAAATTGAAACTCAATAGTTTCTATTTAGTATTTATTAATAAATAATGATGTGGTGGCAAACCACATTTGATGATTTTCAATGCTTAACTTGGCCACATTTTCAACAGATTCTGAGGAATCATTTAAAGTTTACACAAATAAGTGTCTTTTAAATATTTTCGCCAATAATTTGGCTAATTCATGCTTTGGCTTATTTTTCATTGAATCAATTGGTCTTAAAGGAATACTGCATTTTTTGTCTTCGGTAAAGCGTTCAATCTAGGTATTTGGTTTCGAAATGGCTTCTGATGTGACCTGTTCATTGTATGGCAAACATGATAAAGTTATTACAACAAAAAAATCGGGTTCTCCATTTATTTCAATTTATGGACTAGAAATCAATCAATTCACCTTCGATACCTATTCATCATAATCCACGACGATCAAGACAGATCCTTTATCTGGTGTAGAAAAAAGACGAACTCTACCTTGGACAACTTTACGTAAAGCAACAATGTATGATCTAATTCACGGAGATTGCTTTCAGGATGAGACGTTTTGATATTGGTGACAAGTAACGATGAGCTAAATATTGAACCATCGTTGATTGTCATAAGTATTCGCCTGAAAATCAGGCAGCTGATTGAATAGCGATTCGAACTCTGCTTTCGTTACGATATGATCTAACTCTCCAGAAACGGAAAATATTATGCCATACTTTTTGACGAATTCCGTTTTTTCACCGAAGAACTAATAATAAACTTGTTCAGATCGGACAGATTTTATGAAGTAAATGCTTCTCTGATTTTGAGAACTAAACCATGAAAAATGTTTTAAAATGTAGTTTACCGAAACAGACAACGTTCAGCTAGATACTATTTGTCATGTAGAACTAATATATATGCAAATGTATATTAGGTGGTGCGCACCTAGTAAAAATGTGTTCAAATATGAGCAGAATGATATAACAAATACAATATGGTTGGAACGTATAATCTCATGCACATACGTTTCGTTCATTCTAAAATTTTGGATAGATCTATCAACTGTGCTCCGATGGGATTTATTGTCGAATCTGAAAATTTTGTACTAGTAAGACTACTAACATGAACATTTTCTCTGTAATAAGTTAAGCCGAAATATTTCGGCTTCCGTTAAGAAGGCACGAATAGTAAATTGTCGGAATATTGTCTATAAAGCACTTTGGATTACAGTTACTTTGCTAGTTTACATTGCAGTTTTTAAAATTTTATCACATTTAACGGCAGTTAAATTTAATCTAGGTAGCAATCTTGATATAAACACCTGACCAATTATGTACATACATTTGTCAGTATAAACGAAGTATTGAATAGTGTGGAAAAGGCAATTCACCCAGTAGACCGATTTCGTCCTAATTAGGAACTCATCACGTACTGTACAGAATTTGCCACGGAAATGGATCGCAACATTGCTTAAAATTTATTTTTATCACCATCCGCGCAACAAATTTTTGCTTATTTAACGACAATGAGTGTTGGATAATTATTCTTCAAATATTCGAAAAACTTTTTTTTAATTTGCTAGGACGTCTTTTAAGAAATTTATAATTTTTAAACTTCCGCAATCACTACATCTTATCAACAAATTTACTGGAGATATGAAACGCAATTTGGATTTGTTTAAATAGAAAATAGTATCATGGGACTGGGAAAACCCAATATCAATGACAATACACGAACTAAATGCTTTCTTAGCTAAGCATACAGATATTTTATCAATGCCTATTTTTTAAAGGAAAGACCAACAGGTATTTGAAACTATGACAGAGTGTGAGTGAAGGAGAGACACGATAAATCATATACGTGCATTAAATCTAGTTCAAACTCAATAGACAAATACATTTTTTTCTGTTTGCGTAAATCGATCAACAATATTTTGCTCACAACACTAACTAATGAATGATGTGTTATCGGTTAACGCCATAAAAATGTCCATTTTATGCAATATAGTTAGCTTTTATTAATTATGAACTAACGATATGAAAATTCATGCACAATTTTATATCAGTAAATTAGTCCATTTTAAAGGTTAAACCAACTATATAGCATTTGATATGTATACAAAAATTCTTCCGCTTCGGTGAAAAATATAATGATAATCTATTTTGTCGTCGAAAAAATTCGCTAAACGCTAAATCTTTCTGGTATAAATACAAAACATTTTAATTCAATATATCAGTGAAGAGTTATTCTTACTAAGGTATCTACCAATATCTTCTTCACTTGATCTCGTATATCTCGACATATAACCCATTGTTTTCTCTGAGTAATTGAGATAATTACAAACTATATTATTGAAAATCACATTTTAAATTTTTGGACCACATTCAAACTCAGCAAAAATCTCAGTAACTTAATGACATTATTATTTATTCACACATTTTGGTCCCTCGCGTAGCAAAGTAGTCATTATTCAACTGTACTCCCGCATGTTAGTTGCCTATCGTCAAACTCGTCCCCACTCATTTTTATTCAAAACGTCTCCAATAATTTGCCAACTAGTTAAATGTATCACTCATCCGAAGCACCATTTAAACAAGCTATATGTGTAACTTGTTTTTTCTTGCTACTTATTGTACCCACGTGTAATGACTTATTCATTCGTAAATTTATTCAAATCATAAAATAATTATTTGATCATTCAGTTAAGAATTGACACATTTTATGCGCACAGTTGTTGAAAAAAACACGCATAAATACAAATACACACGCACAATGGTATATGAATTCAGAAACGCACACAAAATTGTTTCCAAGTCATGACATATTTACGCATATGTCATGCACACGCTCGACAAAAGGCGTACTGTGCACATACACAAGAAATCGTGGGGACCAAATAATATCTGGTGTGCAGGAAACGGCCAAATCAAAACAGTGATACGTGTCTATTCGTTTTACTTGTCGAGCATAGACCGGCCTAATGTGCGTTTCTGATTGGTTGTTTAACAAAGAATTTTCCTGCATCACCATAACAACTAATTATTTTGCATTTTAGCTATCTATTCATATTCCGTTTATAATCGTGTAGTCATTCGTTGACCAAATACAAAAATTGTTAGAGTAAATCTCATTATTGAAAATCTATTTGTCAGTGATTTTATACTTTCAAGAGCTATTTTGCTATATCGTATTTTATTGTACCGATACTTCACTCCACGCCCTAGCACAACCCAAAGGATTTGAATAAAGGCTATTTTAAAATGAACCGTATTAACGAAGCTTCATAATGCATCGAAAGTGATTGATCAAAGTTAAACATAGTCGCAGATGTTTTATTAAACCTTGAATTAATTAAAACAACATACTGCATGCTGATACTGTGATTTCTTGTCAGACGTTTCAACAGTAACTGTATAGTTATTTTTCTGTGGTTTCGTGAGGAATTGTGTTGCTATTAAAGGAGGTATATGAAAGATTTGATTGTGGCTTTGCCTTGCCTAGAGACGAATTAGTGGAGCTTTTGTGACACATAAATTTTACCGAATCCTCAGAGAAATCATGAAGGCCAAATTGAAGTGCGTTTGGTTCTTGGTGCTCATTCTACAATTATTCTCATCAGTTGTAAATTCGACGTCGGCTATACAAGGTAAGTTTCCAACTTTCTCAGTTTTGTCCTGTCATTTTATAACAAATTAATTATGATGCACGATTCAAATGACAGTCAGTTTTGTCTGTAAAAAATTACTTCTTATGGAAATTGACATTATAGTGCTTATATAATAAATAATCACGGCCCTGTTTAAATCATATAAAAAGTCTAATATAAAACATACAAGTGAACATTGCGCAGTTTTACCTAGTGTCTTCATTTTTTGGACGATTAAGATTTGGTATTATATATTAGTAAGTAATTTCTTGCAAAGAACAAATTGCGTATTTGGCCGAAAAATTCTTAATATATTCTAAAATAAGTTAGACATAAATGTCAAAATTACATAGTTAAATATAATTTAAATTATATTATTAAATTATATGCCAAAATTTGTTCAATTTTTTAACCATAATTGACAAGAGAATGGTTATTTATCCTACTGGTTTGAAGCTCAACACAAACTGAAAGAGTCATATTGTTCCATTTTAAAAAAAATTGATAATACCGTTAAATTTGAAACTACCTTGACAGTGCTCTTATTTGTGATTTTTTTATTTTACCTCAGCAATTTTTTTGCTATTAAAACATTGATAACTGGCTTCAAATAATTTTTCTTAAGCGTGAAATATTGACGAATTTATACACCATTGCTTAATCTTTCCCACACCATCTGCACATGTGATATTTCTAAACGACATCAACAACTGAAAAAATGACAGTGTTTGAGGATTAATTATCAATGAGTCGTCCATGAAATTCAAACATTTTTGGTCTTTTTTTGCCAAGGAATGCCTCTGAGTTACAGGAATATGTTAGTTCTATTAGGATCAGAGAGTAATGTCAAATTCAGTATGATCCGACGCTGTAGTTTCATTAAGAAAATTTTAAAATTTAGTTAATTTTATAAATATTCAATTCAATGCCAGTTAAAAACGTAGCGTAGTTACAGTCCGATAATGGCAGATTTCGGTGGCTAGTAATAGCTATAGATCTAAAGAGATTCCATATATGCTCCACTTGAAGCAAATGCCAAACAAAATCTTTATGTAGTTTATAACTTAAAATTGAGTCTAGCGTGCGGTAGGATGGCTCAGTTGTTAGAATCACCGACTCCGCAGCAGTCGAGCACAGGTTCGAACTCTGTCCACGGGAAATTCTGGACAGTCCTTGAAGAATTTGCGAATAGAACGTTACTGCTCTACTGGATGAATTACCTTTTCTACACTATACAATGCTTAGTTTATACTGAAAAAATGTATTTATTTATATATATATATATATATATATATATATATATATATAACTGGATTGGTGATTGAATCAAATTTACAAACATAAACTAAATAATTTTTATCACCGTTAGTGCAAACAATTATCGTTTAAATTTATAAACTTTAAATTCAATGCCACTTCTACAGGTGGCATAGTGTATGTTCTTTAATGATGAATTTTGGAATGGTTTGTTATAACTCTTGGTTTAAAGATATGCCATATAGGCTCCAACTAAAGGAAAGGCTAACCAAGAAACATTAGTTTGTATATAAATGAAAATTTTGTATAGCGCGCGGCAGGGTTGTCTAGTGGTTGTAGCATCATACTGCTAAGCAGAGGTGGCCAGATTCATGCCCTATCCGTCGCAAATTCGGGAATGTACGCGGACAGCTTCCGATAAGGTCGAAACCGGTCTAATTGATGATTTTCCTTCTCTACATTATACAATGATTAGTTTATGCTGACAAACGAATGTATATCATGACACGTGGATTTACATCAAGATCGGAAACTTGATTAAAATATCTGTTATCAGCGCCTGTGCAACCAATTTTCGTTTAATTATAAAAATGGTCATTTCATTACCACTTCCCCAGGTAGTGTGGTGTCCGTTCTGTAGTTGGAGCCTTATGTCTAAATTGATACCTTTTAGGCTTAACCTACAGGAAAGGCTAACAAAAATCATAAGTTATTACATAACCAAAAATTGTGTGCAGTTTGCAGAAGGACAGGAAAGTGGTTAAATTCAAACGCTCCGAAGCAGAAATGATCATGTTTGAGCCCTGTCCACGGCAAATTCTTGGCAGAACATGAAGTGTACGCGTTAAGTACGAAATCGCTCTTCTGGACGAAATGACTTCTCAACACAATTCGAGGATAATTTTATACTCTCAAATATATATACACGGGAGTGCTATTTAAAACGAGCTCACAACCTTGAACTACTAAATTGCTATCGCCACTCACACAATCAATATTTGATCAAGTTGAACATTTTTTGAAGCCATGGAATTGCTGTTCCAAAGAAATCTATTGAAATAAATCTTTCTGCGACATTTCGGCGCAAATCTGGTTCAGTAATGAAAACACTATATTTATACAACAAAAACAGTGAATATACTTTTGTATTTTTGGTCACAATAGCCAATCTATACTAGCATATCTCTTTATTAGATTGCTGAATGCAAAAAAATAACGAAAAATACGGTTGGTTTTCCTGTCCATAAAATAAAAAAACCGCTTCGGACCGATTTTCTAGTTTCTGGAATTCAAATAACTAAACAATTTATTTTGGCTATGTGTATTTCGTTAAAATGTATGCCTTTGATTTCATTCGGATATATGTTACTAGGCGCTTGAGGAGCCAAAAGTCTTTATTTTCTATTCTCATTATCTAGATAAACGCGAAAATTGTTTCTAACACTGTCCTTATTTAAGACATATTTACTACTAATTATTATTATGTGTTTCGTTAAACGAAAGCATCTATAGAAAAGCAACTAGATTACTTTCCTACTAAAGACACATTAAGTTATTCTTTCAATTATAAATTGCTTCACTATTAACTTAGTGTGCTTTCTTTGATCTGTCATATGCTAGCAGCTAATATTCTGATTATGGTCTGAATCAGGTGTTGTTCATTTACTGTGAATTCGTATTCACGTAACCATTGCTAGCTTTTATTGTAATCTGTTATAGGCAGACTGACATTTTAACTATTTAATGACTAAATTGTAGAGTTAAAATCATGATCGATCTTTTATTTCGATAATCTTGTATGACAACATAATTAATCAAATGTTTATTTTTCGAAGCTGTAAACGTTTCAACAGACTTCAAATCAATGCATGTTAACAATTAACTTTGACGCAAAAGTCAGTCACGTAACCACCCCGTTTCTCAAGATCAATAGCTATGTCACCAAAAAGCCTTTATAATTTTCGGCCTTTCCAGGGAATTGTGACAACTTAAAGTTGGTTAGGGAGAATGAAATGGCCCGTATTTCACTAGCTCCGTCATGTTCAGCTGAGAACCGATTATGCAATATTCTTTCCTCTCTACTCGGATAAAAGCGCGCCTACTATGAAGGATGACAAATGAAAGTTAAGCCATCCTTACACCTATTGGCATAGATTAGTATCAAATACATTTTTATGTCAATTAGAACATCCGACGTCTATCACGACAACATTAGCTCATAAAATGAACGTATCGTGACAAGATTTTAGTTACTATAAATCTATCTATCTAACATTTGATCGGCGTTGTAATCAATGTTTATTGATGTAATTAGAATAATGTCCTTCCATTTGCTTGGCAATTTTTTGATATGCTGTGACCTACAGCTTAGCAGGTAATGGCTTATGTTTGTTAATTTATTGCAAATTTGACACTTTTAGTAAGCACACTCGGACATTTACCACAATGATATTTGCGCAGTTATGACTGATAAATAGGACACGAAAATTTTCTTTATAAGCATTAACAATACAAAGAGACAAAAAAATTAGGCTACGCCTGCCACGCAAAAATTTAAATTAAATTCAGTTGTTTTCCAACAGAATAGTATAAATTATTCTACAAATATTGGTAGAACGCTTAAACATGTTTTATACATATATATATATATATATATATATATGCATGTATATATATATATATATATATATATATATATATATATATATATATATATATACAGAACAGTAATTTCAAAAATATTCCTTTGGTACATTTTATGATTCAAAGTAATGCTACCATTATCAAGGATATAAAGAAATATTTTCAGACAGCAGAAATTATTTTTTTGTATTTTCTCAGAAATTATCTACAAACGAGCATTTTCAGAACATTGTATAAATGCCAAAAAAATAATTAATGAAAGTTCACATCAGTTGCGTACATCACCACATGTTTCGGATCAACGTATGAACATGCATTTTATGTCAAATTTGCAACAAATCGAGATTTTCGGAGAATAATACTTTTAAAATCCGTGGGTTTGTCGAGTAAGTTTTTACTCGAAACGTTAGCTATTCGGCAATACTTGGTGTTACAAAATTTTGGATGGACGGTACACAGATGGAAAGCTTAAATGGGAAGGTACAAGTGAAAACCCATAAATTCCAGAAGTTGACACGTTGTGCAGCTGGAAATGGAACTGAATAAATATTTCGGCAACGTACAGGTGCTATGAATAGTAACGCAATTGTCAACGTCGTTATAGAAACATAAGTTGAAAGTTGTTTATGCACAGCGCATACAATTAATTTTCTTCCTTAAAAAATTTTTTTAAAATAAAATGCAGCTATTTATCGAATTACGGAAAGATAATTTACTTGAGAACAATAGCTAAAAAATACTTTTCATGTGTCTGATAAAATTTTAATCTCCTTTTGCACATGGAGGGGATAATATGCAAAATGAAAATAATTTTATGCGTATTGTAAAGGGAATCACTTTTGCCATTTCATGTTTGTAATTAATTTATCTGTTTAATGTGGGAATTAATAACGAAAAGACCTATATTAATTAAAAGTGAAAATACAGACAAAAAACGAAGAAACGCCACTGGTTGATATTTTGAGCAATGTTAAATTTTGACTACAATTTAGGCAACACCATCCTCATTTACACTTGCATAGATTCGTGTGAAGTTGCATTGCCACGTATGCGAAATTGCATGACAACAGCTTTTGTTATTCACCCAGATAACATCAAATGGCTGCAATTAAACTAACTATTCTACTGCGACGCTTATTGTATGGTCTCTGTTAAATCAAACTGAATGACCAAGGATATTGTCCGTAAGATTAAACGAGGATATGTTGCACGGGCGGTGATAACAATTACTATAATCAAAGTTGCGATCTTTATGTAAATACCAGACCTATTATGTACACACATTTGTCAGTATAAACTAAGCATTTTAGAGAAGACGGGTTTCGTCCTTATTAGGAATTCATCACGTACCGGCCAGGACTTGCCGCGGACCTGGCTCGAACCTGGGCACGTCTACTTCGGCATCTTGTGCTCTGAACACTGAGCCCCACTGCTGCACATTACACCCACACACACACACTTTTCAGTTGTATACTAACTAATGTAACTCGGTTAGTCTTTTCTCTCTGAGGTGGAGTTCATATGCCATCCACTAAGACCCAGGCTACAACTAATCAACCCAAATCAGAAACCACACTACATAGGGAAGTGATATTGAAATCGAAAGTTATATAACTAAATGAATATTGGCTGCTCGAGCAGTGATAATAATTACTATAGGCAAGGTTACGATCTTGGTATCTACACCTGACCTTATTAGTATATAGAGTACGTGATGAGTTCCCAGTAAGTGTTAGCTCTGTCAACTGAATAAATCGCATTTTCTACACTATACAATTCTTAGTTTAAACAATAATTGATTGCGCGGGTGGTGGTAACAATTCTTTAAATCAAGTTTGCGTGCTTGAAGTAAACACCAATCCCATTGTATTTAACCAGTCATCGAACAACATAACAAAACTACCGCCAGCTGCAACGCACTGACGCGTTTCGACCTTCCATGATCATCATCAGAGTACGACGGCAAACTGACTATCGAGGATCAAACCGCATTGAATATATATGGAAATCAAATTTAGATATGCGGCTCTCACCTCTAGCAGTCTTGCATACATTGAACTTGACTAGAAATGTCGGCTGCACAATTTCTATGCAGTCACGAACATTAACTGTTTGCAGCTTTCGCCACATATACATATATAGGCAATACAATTAAACAATAATTGATTGCGCGGGTGGTGGTAACAATTCTTTAAATCAAGTTTGCGAGCTTGAAGTAAACACCAATCCCATTGTATTTAACCAGTCATCGAACAACATAACAAAACTACCGCCAGCTGCTACGCACTGACGCGTTTCGACCTTCCATAAGTGCGTTGCAGCTGGCGGTAGTTTTGTTATGTTGTTCGATGACTGGTTAAATACAATGGGATTGGTGTTTACTTCAAGCACGCAAACTTGATTTAAAGAATTCTTAGTTTTTTCTGACAGATGTATGCAGTTAATGGGCTAGGCGTTTATGTCAAGATCGCAACCTTAATTATAGCAATTGTTCGTAAGATTCTCTCTTCAAATACTCCTTATTTGTAGTACTACTCACTAAGTGAATATAGAGTCCAGCTTACTGACAAGCAAACTAGTACATAGTTAAATAAAGAGGATTTAAAAAGATAACAATAAACATAGGCTTTAATAATTTTGTAAGCTTGCGCAGACAATCAATTGGTGCACATTGTGTACATAAACAAAAAAAATTACATATTTAAATCAAGGAAGCGACCTTGAAATAAAAAAGAGTTACATTATACACAGACACTTGTCAATATCCAATAGGCATTTTATAATGCAGAAAATGCAAATTATCCAGTAGACTAACTTCGTCTTTACAAATACTTCAAAAACATTCGGCATCTTGTTACGTACGGCGATCGTATTTGGGTTCGTCTACTTTGGAGTCTGTGACTCGAAACACTTAGCCACCTTGCTGCACGCAACACACAATTTTCAGAAAGCTTCAGTAGTTAGCGCAACGGACGCCAAAACAGATGTGCCTAAGCGCGGTGCGGTAGGGTGGCTCAGTGGTTAGAGCACCAGATTCCGAAGCAGAGGTTCCCTTGGTTTGATCCTTGTTCGCGTGAAATTATGGACTACATTTGAAAAGTTAACGATAAGGACGAAAACTTCCCTCACATTCAAAGTGATTATTAAATGCAAAAACAAAGAGGGAGCTAGCCACATACTGAAGCCTTATGGATAAACAAATTGCAGCCGGAATTATGCAAGCAGAGGAAGCATGTTCAGGCATTGAGCTTGAACCGGATGTAATGCACGTAATTGATTGGTTTCCGCTTTTTCACACTCTCCTGTTTTGCTTTCTAATTTATATATTAAGAAATGTTAATTAGTAGATTCTCGAGGAGATAATGAAAGAGAAATTTTTCTTGTATCTAATAAAATGTCTTTTTGTTTTTGCGCATAGGAAGGTTACAATATATATATATATATATATATATATATATATATATATATATATATATATATATATATATATATATATATATATATATATATATATATATATATATATGTATATATTTATAATTAGGAAGAAAGAACACATTAATAACAAAGTGGATAAAGGTTACATTTATTTCGTGAATACTAATCATCTCTTATACAATCATACATATTTATACATTTTGGGTTTTCAATTGATTATGCTAGTGGTAAACAAATCTGACTCGTTTTTACTGTTGTTTCTTGTTTTGACTAGTTGGTGAGTGTGTATGCGTTTGTGTTTGTGTTGTGTATTCGTGTTTGCATGTAAAGGTCATTCTCGCAGTATTGCGAAGTTATTTGTTTTTCCCAATTATAAGAATATATATACATATATATATATATATATATATATATACATATATATATATATATATATATATATATATATATATATGTGATGGATATTACTTTGCATCAAAATCGCAACCGATTTACTTTCGTATAATGTAGGCATGTTTAAAGTGTTCATTCATTGTCTGAGTGGCGATTAAAATGTTTAAATTAAGATCGTGATCTTGAAATCTCCACCGGTATTATTTATTCAACGAATCTCATAAAATGTTAAACTCAATGTCTGTTCGCGAAGCGGACGGTATTTTTCCTATGTTTTGCATATATTTTCAATTAAAACGATTTGTGCATATCACAAGAGCGCAAACTTGAATTAAACAAATAAAAGTGTTGGAATCTTGAAGCGAATTTCTCCTGTTTAGGTTTAAACGTTTTGAGAATTGGAGTGTGATTTTTGTTCTGGTTACTTAGAGGTAAACCAATTTAACATTTCAATGTGTGACCATGTTGTGAGACTTTCCGTCAATTTTGTATGTTAATTTGCCCAATAAGTAGTAATCCGTCCTCTAGAAATTTATTAATTTTTTTTATTCTAAGACTTTTCATGTATGAATAAAATGCAAATTACTTTTATTTATTTCTCTGATAGTAATTCAACAATCTTAAAATATTTTGCTTATTTGACGTTCATTCGTTCAATTTGTTTACTCGTAATGACGCCTTACCAAAATGTTGTTTAACGCATAATATGGAAAATATGGTGTCGTTACCTGTTGAATGTATATCTGATCTACTGTTGCGCACTGATGGAGATAAAAATGTGGATATTGTTGCACAGGCGAAAAAAATTCAATACAAAGAAATTTTTTACAAAGGATGAAAGCCGAGACTGCAGACATATAGGTAGGAAACCAAAATTTTGTCATAAATTGAATGTGCAAAAAACGTTGTCGCAGTTTAACTTAATCGAATCTTGTCTTTACCTTATTTTAGTCGCGGAAAACGACGCTGAATCGACTAAAGGCAGATTGCTCATAAATCTAAGAATTTTCATGCATAAGATTTAAGTTGAAATTCGGCAGTAGTTCCGGATACACCACGTTAATATGCTTTGATTATTTAAATTTCTATTTTTTTATTTATTTATTGAGTTCTAGAATGATACAATAGATTATAGTATCCTATGTTCTTTCGAAATATTGTCTCAAATTGTTTTTTTAAGAAAAGAAGGCAAGACAGCTTGTTCAATAAAATTATCTATTGAAACCGAATAACGTGTATTCTTTTCACGTTAGCATGCCATTAAAAATATTTTGTTAGGTATCTATAACGTGAGTGGCAAAATACAATATATTGTAGCACTTGCACATTTGTGCAAATTGATATGGATTGCAAAATACAAATAATATTTTAATATTATTTTGCTACTGGCAACAATTATATTTGTTTTAATTTGTAAATTGGATTGCGTTAAGGAACAGAAAATAATAAATCAAAAATTTGATAAACCTAAAAATTCGCAAGATTTTGCATTCTTCAGAAAATTCTTATGAGGCCTGAGATATTCAGGCAGTCTGAATAACCAGACTTTACGCACATTTTTATGCGCATGGAAAACAATGCGACAATACGAAAACGTTAGCTTCTTCCTGAATAAATCATGTACTATAATTAGCTTAATATAAATCAAACATTGATAGAATATATGAAGAACAGCCTTCGATAGTAGGTTCTCAATAATTTATTTCAAATTCTTTTTAAAAATATAGTTAGAATATTTCTTTTTATCCTCTAAAGACTAACAATTTCATTTTAGATTTTGGCATAATATTTTAAATAATATTGATGTTTTATTCTTAGTATATATTCATATTAATATATTTGTGATTAATGCCAGTTAGTTCCAAAATGTTTACAATCCTATTTTAATTTATTTGAGACCGTTTCCGTAGTGCATTTAAATATGAATGATGAAAATTTGAATTACCAAATTGGGTTGTTATCTATCATTTTTATTCTTCTTCAATGAGTTTTAATTATTTTTACTTTAAACCTGAATTTCGTTCACATATTGACCACAACTGAAGTGTTCTTTTTAAAACTAAGTAACTCTTCATGTCAGGCTAGTGTCAGAAGACGCTGAATTAGACAGCTTTATTTAACAGGCTGATGTTTAATATAAAATGCGTTTTATCACCTATGGAATATTTAGAAAACACAGCGTGTTTATCGTAAAAAGGGTACATACAAAGGTTGTAGATTTTCAAACGTATACGCGTAATTAAATTTATGAAGTATTTTGCGAAAAAAGATGAAACTATTGAAACAAGTAAGTATTTACAAATCTTGTCGAAGTTTGTATATTCTGGTTGTCCACTGCTATTAATCATTTGGTTGTGAGATTTAAAGAGACGTTTACGCTTAATACATGTTGTGAAGAGCAAACTTTGCAGTTAATATGCATGTGACATTTTTTTATAGAGGGTTAAACATGTGCTAACAAAATGTATCGTCAATGTCCAAGTGTGTAATGGTTTAGGCGACTAGTCTATTTTATCAATGAAGCGTCTGCATGCATTAATGATGGACTTCAGGTAGTAAAGGAATGTTTAATAACCAAAAATACAGATACACCATTTATTCAACGAACCCTGAAGATATCAAATAGTAGATAGCTATAAACTGAAACTCTTATTATAGATCGTTTTAAAATTAACTTCCATTCTAGTGATATTATATATATATATATATATATATATATATATATATATAAATTCTGTTGCCAAATGTTCAACCCAAATTACCCTAGCACGACTACAAATCATCCCCTGTTTCAAAATTTTCCTGTCACACTAAATCAAATAGAGGTACTTTGAAAGGATTCTTATTTTGATTATCCTTTATCTGATTAGTGTGTTTAATCATGTTGAATGAAAAATTTAATGAAAACCGATTCCAGATAAATTCGCACATGTGCATAATATCTTTGAAAGAAACGCTTCTACTCATTCTTTGAAAGTTTAGTTAATAAACATAAATATTTGTCGATATTATAAAGAGAACAAATTTGCATTTAATAGAGATAGTGAGGTAAATTTTGTATTCCCCGAAATTGAATTCAAAAACTTGATTCAATCTGTATATTCCTGCAGTAAGAATGGTGGATTGATACTTTAGGAATAGCTAATCATGTGGAATGGTGTGCTTCTACTATTTTTGGCTTCTCGTTTACAAAAATGTGGTTGAAATTATCAATTGATTGTGCAAAAAATTTAGTAATTGTTCATCAAGGAAAATTTTTTTAAATTATCCGCATACTTGAACAATTATTAATAGGATAGGCATTCAATAACACCCAGTTTCTTCTTGGTTATTATCCTTCTTTCCTATTCATTTACTTGTTTTTCATTGCCAATATACAAAAAAATTCTGTTTACCTAGTTTAGGCGTTAAGCATTATTAAACACTGTTAACTATGAACACATTACCATCATCATGTACGGCTTTTCTATTCTTTTTGTTCTTTCCGGCGATAAGCAAAACATCACTAGTGGTTTAAGGTAAATTTTATTTGGCAAATCTTCATATTTTTAAATGCATTAACATTTATTATCTAAATGCCTAGTAGACAGTGTACAAAAACAATGCAATGATTTGACCTAGTTAGAGGTCATTTGTTTACGAGGTGTTGTAAAAAATCCTAGAACACAAGTACTAACTCCAAATGTGCGCATTTCGTACATTCTAAGCAGTGTTCAGAAGTTTATTACGGTACTGGTTACTTTACAAATAGGAGAAAATAGACTATTATTCTTTTTCAAAAAGCTAGTTCACATTAAAAATAAGATAACATTGAATTCTAGACAACCCAATGTTTTGCGCATGAAAATTTTATTAAAGCAAGCAGTAACTAGTAAGTTTACCGATTACCCTTCAGCATGAATGTTTCCCTTATTTCAGTATGTTTAGTATTAACCAAATGGGATCTAGTTCACATTAAATCGATGTGCATGTAGACTTTGAGAAACATTGCATTAGTTTATAAACAATCAGCGGTCCTGGAGCGTAGAGAATATAAAACGAGCTCACTCCAAAGCAATTATAAACTTGAATCGGGAAGTACATCGGGTAATAGAAGCGTATATTACAAAACGCCGTTTAAGATTTAGAATGACTTATCAGTACGCAAACCATACACATTACAAGTGCACAGTTGGTGTTTGACATTCATTGATGGGTTCTCAATTGTCCCTTCACTATGTTGCATTCAATGAGCTGCTTGTCTGAAAATGACGTCAGAACCAGATTTTCCGATTAATTTTCCGAATTTTCGAGATTTCATTTCTGGCCCCATCTTGTCTTCTCATTTATACGAAGGGATACACTTCTTCCCAGAGTGTATGTCTTCGTAAAGATTTATACACAAGATAATCACCTTAGATTAATTGTAAATGTGTAAAATTCTCCAACCTATAAAATGTCCAAATTTCTATGCCATAGGATAAGAAAATACACCTATTTTCTAGATTATACATTAAAGAACACTTATCACATTACTGACGTTATTATTAAATAGAAATTATTAGTGAATGACAAACTGGAAAGCATGGATGTGTTATCGATGTATACTAACATTCCAATGCAGGTTTAACGAAATACGCTGAAATATTAAAAGGTAGTAAAATGATTTTAAGACTTATTATGTAAACTTATTATGTTTAAAATTTTTATGTCCTCTACGTAATTTATATTTAGAAACGAATTCTACCTACAAATTAAAGGTGTTCCTATGAGACAACCATTATCGGTCCCTGTTACTAATATTTACGTGCATTATTTAGAAAAAATCTCTTGTTCAGATCTCCCCTCAAATAAAACTTTTATTTAAGATTCTTAGATGACATCTTCTTAATTTTGAATAAATGGGATAAGGAGTTTGAAAATATTCTGTATTTAGTTAATCAACTTGGAGAGTTAAAATTTACATTGGGAAAAGAAAGAAAAGAAGAATTGGTATTTATAGATGTGAAGCTAAAACGAATGGATCACGTAAAAGTAAAATATATTTATACGAAAGATACTTATTCGGGTATCCTCCTGAAATACTTGTATAAAAACCCGTTTTGATGAAAATAAGCATTCTAAAATCCATGATAATAAGAAGTCTTAAAATAGTGTATTTAAAATATGTGAGCTAAGCATTGATGAAATTGAAAGAAATATTCAGGATAAAGGCCTATCCGTCAAAATTAATTTATAAAATCATAAAAGAAGCGCTACGAAGTTTTAATATAAAAATAACCCAGGCAAAACAGGTAATAGGTTTAGAAAAGCAAAATGAAGATAAGCGCAGAACTCTGGTTCTGCCAGATTCCAGATTATGTAGAAATATTAGGAAATTAGCATTGAATACAACATAAGAACAGTACTAAGACAATCAGTTATTATAGGCAATAAGCTACCGAATCAGAAAGAAAAAATAGAACCCCTCAACATATCAGAAGTTTATAAGATACCTGGCAAAGATTGCCATCTCCGGTATATAAGCGAATCCATGCGTCCAATAAATGTATATAGAGGGGACCATAATAGGAATGTAAATATGGACATAGTCATAGATCAGATCTAGCCAGGCACTCAATGGAGACAGGTCAATAGGTAAACTGGGATGGTTGTAAACAAATTGTATTACGTAATCGAAATAAACTAACCAGGTTGATTAGGAAATCATTTGAAATAAAATCAGAAAGGAACGTCTTGAGTGCGACATCGGTAGAAAATCCATTAGGCCACATATTTATTGAAGCCTCCTCGAATATCAAGAAAAGTGGAGTGGAGAAATCAGAGTTAACAATAAATCCAAATAAGAGACCGCGACTATGAATTTGAGATAGTAAACGGAACAATTTAAATGGAGTAGAGAGAGGTAATTTGACTGATATACTATAATTGGAGGAATTTATATAGTTACTTATATATAGATTTACATATATTTGTATACTGTATGGATTGTACAAATATATGTATATACATGAATTTCATGATGGATGAATAGGTTAATATTTAAATAGCATCTACG